>JWZX01002709.1:0-62761 GCA_001275005.1 Chrysochromulina tobinii | reverse complement strand
CGCGTGCTCAGCACGGCGCGTGCGGCGCTGGGCCCGACGGTGGACACGACGCTGATGCTCGAGGCCGTCCACGCCCGGCTCGAGTGCGCGGCAGGCGGAGGGCTCAGCCCGCTGCAAGCGGCCCTCGAGCGCATGAGGACCGTCCTCGGGCCGGAGCACCCTGAGACGCGCCGCTGCGCAGTGGTGCTCTCACAGGAGGAAGATGCTGCCAGGTCCCTGCATGGACACCACCTGATGAGATGGACGGCGTGAGCAGGGGGCTGATGATGAGGGTCGCTGTGTGTGGCTGGGGTGCAGTCAGGAGGGAGGTGCATGAGAGCGCGGACAGGGGGCGCGCGCAGGAGCGGGAGCGGAGCGCGAGCGCGGAGGGCGGCCAGGCGGCAGAGGCGAGGCGGGGCGTGCACATTAGGGCGTGGCGGAGGGGGGGCGGGAGTGATGATGACAGAGGGCTACTGCATCGTGGGTCTGTACCTCTGTAGTCGGCCTTGGGGACGGAGGTGCTTCAGATCGCGGACAGGGGGCGCACGGGGAGCGGAGTGCGGCCTGAGAGCGCAGAGACGAGAGGGGGCAGGGGGACGCGAGCGCGCCGCATGAGACAGCGCGGTCCTGTGAACCGAACTTAAACCGAACACCGTCGTCATCAGACATCACGCAGCGTCAGAAATAAAGTCATGTCTCATGACTCAACATGTTGTGATACGAACCGTACATTTTCAAAAACTCCCAGACTCCCTCTCAGAATAAACCGAAGAATTCTCTAAACCACACCGGAGGACTCGCTACCTACAGAGCTGTACAGCGAAACGCTCGGAAGCTGTGTACAGCGGCACTCTACCAAACCTTACCAAACCACGCGTCGTCGCGGGCACCGCCCTCGGGCCTCTTCCCCTCCCTACCCCCATGCGTTTTCCCGTTCGTTCGTTGCTGCCCGTAACGACATGCAAAGTGGCGCCCGTGTGGAACTGCGATCTCAGAGCGATCTCAAGCAGCCGAGTCAAAGACGTCCGAAGTTACTTCGTAGCAAAGGGTGGTTGGTGCACGTGGTGGGCGGCCGCAGCTCCTCCTCAGAGAGCGTCGTCTTGGGCATCTCGGCCGATGCCGTCTTGGCACCGATGGCGCCGTCGCGGGCACCCTGGGCGTTGCGTCGAGACTCTGCATTCAGCTTCGACACAGCAGGCGCCTCGCGCTCATCTCGGCGCGCCCCAACTTTGGGGCTCCACGCGAGATCGAGATCGAGCGCGAGATCGTCACCCGCAGCTCCCCTCCCTTATTGGAAGCCGCTGCGATGCAGGCTGCTCTGCACACTCGCATGGCTGCTCTGCACAGCGTGGTGCGGTGCCGGCGAAGGCGGTGACAGCAGGTGGTGGTGGACCGAGGTGGCATGTGCTGGGACCAACGCCACGTGGTCGCCGGGCGTGTGAACAAAGGTGCCTTTGGGGTAGGTGTCGCAGTTGCCACTGTCGGGGGCCAGATGGTTGTGCCGTCCCTCGTCGAGGTACTTTTCTGTGATGAGGCAGGCAATCACATGCCACACACATGCAATCAGCGAGAAATCGCGTGCACTCAGCATACACTCAGCATGCAATCCGAATGCAATCAGGTGCACGCTTGATGTACTACTCACTCAGCATACAATCAGCATGCAATTCCATGCAATCAGATGTACTACTCACCCAAATTCGGCATCCCACTCGAGCATGCAATCACATGCAATCACATGCAATCAGATACTCACCCAAATTCGGCATCCCTTTCTCGTCGAGGCCGAGGAGCTTCAGAGCATGCAATCACATGCAATCACATGCAATCACATGCAATCAGAGACTCACCCAAATTCGGCATCCCTTTCTCGTCGAGGCCGAGGAGCTTCAGAGCATGCAATCACATGCAATCACATGCAATCAGAGACTCACCCAAATTCGGCATCCCTTTCTCGTTGAGGCCGAGGAGCTTCAGAGCGTCGTCAACGCACCTGATGATGAGGGAAGCAATCAGCAGCACTTAGACACAATCAGACAGCCAGACACAATCAGACAGCCACCAGACGCCCTCAGACCGCCGTCGACAGGTCGGTCGAGAGCTCGGCCGGGAGATAATCAGGAGACAATCAGGAGATGCACTTTTCAGGGTGTGCCCAGCAGGTTTCGGCCTGCAGATGGAGTTGCGTATGCTTGACGGCCTCGACGGCGAAGGTCGGGGTGGGCCGTGGATAGCTGCAGTCGAACTCGGTGCCAATCGGTGTGAAGCGGTGAAAGTTGGAGAACTGCCTGTCCAGCTCCTTGCGCTCGAAGTTCAACGTGGCCACCTTCGGGTTCTGAGAGAGAGAGGACGAGAAGGGCCATTCGATGAGAAGGGCCATTCGATGAAAAGGGCCATTCGATAAGAAGGGACATCGGACAGCATCGCGCAATTCAGACGCACAATCTTTCTACGATCAACAGGGGCGCTCGAGCTGGCCATCAGCTCGTCATCACAGCAATCAAGTCCTCTGGCGCAATCAGCTCGTCATCACAGCAATCAAGTCCTCTGGCGCAATCAGCTCGTCATCACAGCAATCAAGTCCTCAGGCGCAATCAGCTCGTCATCACAGCAATCAAGTCCTCTGGCGCAATCAGCTCGTCATCACAGCAATCAAGTCCTCAGGCGCAATCAGCTCGTCATCACCGCTATCGAGTCCTCTGGCGCAATCAGCTCGTCATCACAGCAATCAAGCCCTCTGGCGCAATCAGCTCGTCATCACCGCTATCGAGTCCTCTGGCGCAATCAGCTCGGCAATCAGCATGTTCATATCACACACCTGCTCAAACGAGTGCAGCGCGTCCTTCCAGGCCTTCATCGCCTTGACGTTCCGTGCGTCCTGGCATGCGGCGTGACCCGGACTCGGGGTGTGATCGATCACCGTATCGCCGTCGACGTACACGGGGAACATCTTGAGCATGATCGAGCACTCGGCCGCCGGGCACACGTCGGTCGGCACGTGGGCGCAGACGAGGTCGCGGATGCGCACAAAGTACTCGGCGAGGTTATACTCGAGATGCTCGTAGAGCGAGCGCGAGTCAATTTCGAAGTGCTTCTTGTCCGCCCCTTTGTTCCACTCCTGTCGCGTGAGAACATCGTTGATCTCCCTCGTCATCTTCGGATTGTCGGCGTGCTCGAGCTTGCCGTTGTCCGCATCGAACATGGCAGGGTGACGGGTTTTGTCCTCGCATTCAGCGGGTGTAGCAAAGGTCGACCACAGCATGTACCCTGAACCGAAGGGCTCGCCAACGTCCAGGATGCATGGGTGCGTGTTGAGAATGTCCCCAAAGTTGGTCGTGCCGCTCCCGTGGTCGGAGACGAGGACGAGGACCTCCGCGCGGCTGGAAGTCGACAGCTCCGCCGTTGGTGCGAGCAGCGGCTGCGCGTGGAGCGCCTCATTCGTTTGCAGCGCCGCGTTGTCTTGAAGCGCCACGCCCAGCACAAGCGACAGGAAATGCAGCAGCATTTTTCTCGACTCGCAGCGGGGTTTCTTCGCTGCATTTGGCAACGGGGTTTTTGTGACCTAATTTGGTACTGTTGCGCGTGACGGAGGGCCACGCAAGCATGCGTCCTGCGTCTTGGTCAGAGGTCGGGTGCGAAAAGAGAGACCACCAAACCCAAGAGTCCACCGCCGCTTCTTCGGGTGAGACGTCCGGTCGGCTCCGGTCAAAGAGAAGTTCATCCTAAACCAATTGTCAACGAGGCGTCTAGTGGTCTAAAGAGAACACATCACGCAACCATTGCTCGCCCCCTCGTCCGCGCTGGTGGTATGCATGCTGCTATGCATGACGACTCTGCAGGCCGCTATCCTCTAAGCTATCCTCAGCATGGGGTAAAACATGGGGAGGGGGAGCATGGTGCGGCAGCGGCGGCGCGGAATAGTGCGGTGCCGGCGCAGGCGGCGGCAGCAAGTGGTGGTGGACCGAGGTGGCATCAGCTGGGACCAACGCCACGTTATCGCCGTTCGTGTGAACGAAGGTGCCTGTGGGGTTGGTCTCGCAGTTGCCGCTATCGGGGCCCAGATGGGCATGGGCTGTGGCCGACTCTTCCATGTACTCACCTGATGAGGGAGGCAATCACATGCAATCACATGCAATCAGATGGGCATGAGCTGTGGCCGACTCTTCCATGTACTCACCTGATGAGGGAGGCAATCAGCAGCACTCAGACACAATCAGGCAGCCACCAGACGTCCTCAGAGGCCGACTTTTCCATGTACTCACCTGATGAGCACATTCACTCATCATGCACTCAGCGCACGCAATCACGCATGCAATCAAATTCAATCACATGCAAGCCTATGTACTCACTCGAATTAGGCATCGCCCGCGCGTCGAGGCCGATGAGATCGAGAGCCTCATTAATGCACCTGATGAGGGAGGCAATCAGACGCACTCAGACGCAATCAGAGGCCATCGAGAGCCCGATCACAGGAGCTCGGTGGAGATTCAATCAGACGCAATCAGAGGCCATCGATGCAATCTGCACTTTTGAGGGTGTGCCCAGCAGCTTTCGGCCTGCAGCTGGAGTTGGGTATGGCCACGAGCCTCGACGGCGAACGTCGGGGTGGGCCGTGGATAACTGCAGTCGAACTCGGTGCCAATCGATGTGAAGCGGTGAAAGTTGGAGAACTGCCTGTCCAGCTCGTTGCGCTCGAAGTTCAACGTGGCCACCTTCGGGTCCATTTCAAACGAGTGCAGCGCGTCCTTCCAGGCCTTCATCGCCTTGACGTTCTGTGCGGCCTGGCATGCGGCGTGGCCCGGACTCGGGGTGTGATCGATCACCGTATCGCCGTCGACGTACACGGGGAACATCTTGAGCATGATCGAGCAGTTTGCCGCCGGGCACAAGTCGCGTGCTGACGCGGGCACGTGGGCGCAGACGAGGTCGCGGATACGCACAAAGTACTCGGCGAGGTTGTAGGTGAGGTTCACGTAGAGTGAGCGCGAGTCAATGTTATAGTAGACCTTATCCGCCCCTTTGTTCCACTCCTGTCGCGTGAGAACATCGTTGATCTCCCTCGTCATCTTCGGATTGTCGGCGTGCTCGAGCTTGCCGTTGTCCGCATCGAACATGGCAGGGTGATCGGTTAGATTCTGCGCAGCGCATTCGGCGGGTTGAGAGTATGTCGTCCACAGCATGTACCCTGAACCGAAGGGCTCGCCAACGTCCAGGATGCACGGGTGCGTGTTGAGAATGTCCCCAAAGTTGGTCGTGCCGCTCCCGTGGTCGGAGACAAGGACGAGGACCTCTGCGCGGCCGGAAGTCTCCGCCGCTGGCTGCGCGTGGAGCGCCTCATTCGTTTGCAGCGCCGCGTTGTCTTGAAGCGCCACGCCCAGCACAAGCGACAGGACCTGCAGCAGCATTTTCTTGTGTGGTCGCAGCGGGGTTTATTCGCTGCATTTGGCAACGGGGTTTTTGAGACCAAATTTGGACTGAAGCGCGTACATGCGCGCGCTTGCGCTTCCGTTTTGGTTCCAGACGAGTGAGAGGTAGTCCGCTCAAAATCTCAAACGAAGTGGCGCAGTTCAGTTCAGTTCAGTTCAGCAACTGAACTGAACTGGCGCAGCACTTCGTCGCGAGTCGCAGCGGAGCAGAACCCACGAGGGGGGTCGACACCGCATGCCACGCTCTATTCACACGCGGGCAGACGACATCAAGAAGAAGCAAGCCGCCCACACATCTTTTTTTCAACATCACGTCCTGCTCGGATCGACACCACGGTGGGAGTGCTGCCGGCATCGGAGACATGAATCATGATCTCTCTCGCGGAGCTCATGATCTGTCTCTAGATGTCTTAAACGAACTACATGTACTTTCACGAACCGGCAACAAAGAACCAACGAACCGAAACTGAACCCTCCCTGCACCCTTCCCCACAGGTAGGGAGAGCGCGGCCGGCCCCCATAGAGGGTCAGCCACGACGAGCACCACCACCTCGACATGAGCCACTACCACTTGGTCACGACCACCCTCACGTCCCCCGCGGGGGAGAGTATGGCCGCCTCCCTACCGGGAGAGTATGGCCGCCCCCCTACCGCCCCCCTACCGCCCTCCCCGGCCATGAGATCGGACTTATGTACCGGTAGGTTGCCGACACTCTCAGTCATTTGCAATCGTGATGCGCGATGCAATCCTGGCACAGAGGCTGCAAGCAGAAAGAGCAGAAAACTATGTTCGCCATGCAGAGCGTGCCCTCGCAGTAGTCGACGCAGTAGCGTTCGCCGCATTCGGTGCATACCGCGCTATGGCCATAGCACACGTACGCCTCGCATGCACCGCACGGGCCGAGCTCACGAAAGGCGGGGCTGCACTTGGCGCAGCACTGTGTCAGGCATGTGCCGCTCGCGCACTTGAACTGCGACGGCTGGCCGCAGCGGCAGCCAAGTTCGGAAACCGGTACCATGAGGGCGAGGTGATCGGGTGGCGCGCGCTCCCCGAGCTGTGCTAATGCGGCCTCGGGCGGTGTCCAGCTGCGCATCTCGGAAAGCACTTGCGCATACGTGAAGCTGGCTGGGATGCGCCCCAAAGGGCAGACGCGTGTAGAACAGTTCGACACGTCGGAATAGCTCGCGAAGTAGATGGTCTTCACACTGGGGAGCATCTGGGAGTAGGGCTTGGCGAAGGGCAGGGTACGCGCCGGGTGTTCGATCACGCTCAGCAAGGGAGCCAGCGTGAGCACCTGCGGCCGGAAGACCTCGTACTGCGCGAGCCGCGGGTCGACGAATTTGTCCGCTCCGGAGCGGAGATTTGCGGCGGCAGTGGAGGTGGGCGTCATCGGCTTCTTCCGGAGCCAGCCTACCGAAAGGACGAGCCCATCGCTCAGCCAGCGGGGGGGATCGGTACAGGTGTCCTGAAGCACCAGATGGCGCAGGCCGACGGTGCGAACGAGGCCGGCCATCGCGTGCGAGACCAGCCGCAGCTTGTGAACGCGCTCGTATGCCGGCACAAATCGAGTGATGTGCAGCAGCTCGTCTTCACCGAGCTCGAAGAACAGAAGTCTGGTAGGCTCCACCGCGGCAGAGTGGCGCGGATCGCGTGCTTCTTCCTTCATAGATGTCGAGAAGGACGGCGCGGCGCGGGCGGCGCGCGCGGCCGCGCGCGTCTGCACGGATTTCTTCATGCACGGATATTCACGTTGCATGCAAGCAGTTACTTCAGAACTTACTTATAGCTGCCACCTATCTTCGTAACTGCCTCCTTAAGAGTAAAGTATAAGGACTGGCCCCGAAGGGAAAACCTCCCAAGTCTCTGGCATGGGGTTGGGGAAGGCGGCGGTGCTCGAACACTCGGGATCTGGGGCAAGGCCGTAAGCGTAACAAGAGGGGAGCAGGGCGAGGGGCATGCTGGTTACGTGTGCACATATCTCGAATGTATGGTCGCTGCCGCGGCGTTAGAGATTGCTTCTCTACGGTCCGGGTGAACGGAACGCGAAAGACATATTTCGAACATGGTTACACCAGTACGGTACTAAAAACTTAAAGCGGTGGGAGAACAAGGCCAACTAAAGATCCTATAGTTGCTGGTATTCGTATGGGTAGTCGCCGGGACGTGGGAGCGGGCAGTGTGCCAGTGGCCAGTGAGGCCGAGTGCTGCGTCTCCTCCCTCAAGTGGCCGCGGCGCGCTCGTCACGGCGCTCCTATGTGACGCTCATCACGGCGCTGGTCGGGTGGCCTGCTCGGAGTCGCGCCACTCGAAGCGCTGCTGGTCGCCACACGATGCCCAAAACGAGCGCCAGTAGAGCTGTAACCGACAGCCCGGCCGCTCCATCACCTGATGAGGGAGGCAATCAGATGCCATCAGCACGCCATCAGAGCTGTAGCGGGCAGCCCGGCCGCTCCATTACCTGAGGGAAGGCAATCAGATGCCATCAGCACGCCATCAGAGCTGTAGCGGGCAGCCCGGCCGCTCCATCACCTGATGAGGGAGGCAATCAGATGCCATCAGCACGCCATCAGAGCTGTAGCGGGCAGCCCGGCCGCTCCATCACCTGATGAGGGAGGCAATCAGATGCCATCAGCACGCCATCAGAGCTGTAGCGGGCAGCCCGGCCGCTCCATTACCTGATGAGGGAGGCAATCAGATGCCATCAGCACGCCATCAGAGCTGTAACCGGCAGCCCGGTCGCTTCATCACCGCATGCACTCGCTCCTTGAGCCGCTCGAAGACCTGATGAGAGAGGCAATTAGAGAGGTCAGAGGCAATCAGAGAGGCCATCAGCGGTCATCAGTGGTCATCAGAGGTCATCCGCGGCACACATACCTGCTCGTCGAGGCGATAGCGCGTCAGCCGAGCGCGCTGCTCAGGCGTGGCGCTGTGGTGGAACTCGACGAAGACGAAGCTGACGAAACAGAGGAGCTCGGGACGGCGCGTCAACGCCTCGAGCATCGCGTATTCGGCTCCCTCGACGTCTAAGCGCACCTGATGAATGAGGTCATCAGAGCTCATCAGCGCTTATCATCGCTCATCATCAGCGCTCATCATCAGAGGTCATCAGAGGTCATCAGCGTTCATCATCTCGACGTCCAAGCGCACCGCCACGACGGCGCTCGCGTTGTGCCGGCGCATGCGCTCGAGGACCTCGACGAGATCGTACCTGATGAGAGAGGCCATCAGAGGCCATCAGAGGTTATCAGAGGTCATCAGAGGCCATCAGAGGCCATCAGAGAACATCAGTGCACGTGGGCACGTCGACCATTCGCGCACAGAGGCAATCAGAGAGGCACTCAGAGAGGCAATCAGAGAGGCACTCAGTGTCATCATCCTACGTGGGCACGTCGACCAATCGCGCAGAGAGCTGCTGCGGCTTGATGAGAGAGGCAATCAGAGAGCTGCTGCGGCTTGATGAGAGAGGCACTCAGTGTCATCATCCTACGTGGGCACGTCGACCATGCGCGCAGAGAGCTGCTGCGGCTTGACGAGACCACCAGGGGCCAAGTGGATGTCGTTGAAGCGGAACAGGCTCGTCAACGATTCGCCTTGCGGATGGCCGCTGTAAGTCACCACCTCGCGTCGCTCGCTGGCACTGGCACTGGCCGTCGTCGTCGCGTCCACCAGGGCGCCGTGCACGAATCGCACGTCGATGCCCAGTGCTCGTAGGGTGGCTTCGCGCAAGCGGAGCGGCGGAAGCAGCGCGGGAGCGGGCTCAAACGACCGGATGCAGAACCCTCGGGGAGACGCGAGCGCCGCCATGCGCGCCTGTCGCTGCGGCTTGCTCAGCGACCGCCAGTCGGTGCGGTAGATCCGATCCGGGCCCGTCGTCGCGCACGTGAAAAAGGTGCCAGCGAGGAAGGCGTCGACGGCCTCGCCCAAATTGCTGCCGCCGTCTACGAAGAGCTGGTCGCATCGCTCGAGCGACAGCGCATCGAGCAGGGCTGTCGAGGGTTGTCGAGCAGGGCCGCGATCAATGTCGTCAGTGCTGATGCTGCTGCTGCTGCGTGCTGCCCCCGAGAGAGCCTCCACGGCAGCTGGCCATGCGACCGGGCTGCCGAGGCCGTCAGGGATCCTGATCCCCGATCCGTAGCTGTTCAAGAGCAGCAGCGCACAGGCGCCCAACGTCGCCGAAAGTGCGAAGAAGCGCATGTCTCGGTGACTCGCATCAAGCAAGGGGCTGGGACCTGCCCCTTACATCAAGTTTCCTCGAAAAGTCGTGTAGACTTGCATGCCCGGGTTGTGTTCGAAGGGGCCGGCGAGAACGAGCCAGAACCGTTCGTGAACTCAATTGTGAAAATGGAGAATCTTTCATGTTGGCCCGACAAGATCGCAACGAAGATGCATTTCGGAAAGAAGGTGCCGTCGCCGCCTCTGACGCCGCCAATCGGGCCCACCGGCCTTGGCGTGCTGGAGGATCCGGTGGTGTACCAATGGGCCTTCGGCTTGCTCGCGGCGCACGTCTTGATACGAGCCGTTCTCACCAGCTTTCGCCATCATCGACCTGAGACGTCTACGCTGGCAAAGTGTGCGATGATGCCCGGGCTGGTCGCGCACCAGCTCGTGATCCTCGTCCCGTTCACGTACGCCGCATTCCATGGTCTGGTGGCCTTCTGTTCTGACGCTGAGATGCAGGAGCTCGCACACGCCAACGCGAGCGAGCGGCTGTACAACGTCGTGACGATCGGGTGGCACCTGACGCGCTTCATGGCAGGCTTCCAGCTCTATGACCTGACGGTGACGGCGCTCGAGAAGGAGGTGTGCAAGACAGAGCACCTGCTGCACCACAGCTTCGCGCTCGCTACGGCGCTCGTCGCCGCGGCCAACGGCGGCCCGTGGTGCACGTACTACTCCGTGTTCTTCTTCGCCGTCGTCGAGGTTTCGTCAGGTGATGACCACTGATGACCTCTGATGACCTCTGATTGCGAGGCCCTCTTGGTTTCGTCAGGTGATGACCACTGATGACCGCTGATTGCCACTCATGCGAGGCCCTCTTGGTTTCGTCAGTGCCGTTGGTGGCCGTGGACCTGTACCGCGGGCTCCCGTCGCTGCTCAAGGACCCGCTGCACAATGCGATCAACGAGGTCTGCCGCATCGTCTTCGCGCTCTCCTTCCTCTTCGTCCGCTGCGTCTGTTTCCCGCTGCTGATGATCATGAGGCTCTGGCCCGACCTGTACGCCGTGTACGTGTCGGGCGACGTGCGCGTGTCAGCTGGGGCGTTCTCGTGGTTGGCGTTCGCGTCCATCGTGCTGACCGGCCTGCAGCTCTTCTGGGGGTACAAGATCGTGAGGGTCATCAGCAAGGGCAATCTCAAGGGGAAGGACGCCAAAGCGATGGCGAAGGAGACGAACTGAGAGATAGCTCCGAGATCGCGAGATAGCTCCGAGATCGCGAGATAGCTCCGAGAGATGGCCCTGAGATGGCCACGTCGAGGGCGAGGAGCAACTCCGCTATGGAGAAGGAGACTCGCTATGGGGATAGACATGGAGGCTCTACGGCGCATGAGGATCGCGCGCCCAAAGTAGACCTCTCTTCACACATGCATTTAGGGCAGCGGACGGCGGCGCCAGAGTCTGAAGAGTCCTATCGGAGGGTCCATGATGATCATGAGCACGTGTGTTTCAGAACGCAAGATTGGTGTGACTCTCATGCCTCGTGCCTGTGTGAACCTTTCGTTGTCTTCTGTGTTTGGTGTTGAGCAGGCCTTCCTTGTGAAATGCCGCGAGCCACTCAGGTCGCGACCACCCCCGACGACGACGAGCACGAGCACGAGCATGATGAAGACCCGCCCGAGCGAGCGATGGCCGGCTCGCACGAGGACCGCATGCGCGCAGGTGGATTCACCATCGTGTCCAAGCGCCGCGGCCGCGGTCCACCCACGCGGCCGCCACGAGAGGAAGGTCTCGTGACTGCGAATGGCGCTCGTGCAAACCTAATAGGGAACGCTCGTGCGGCTCCAAGCGGCGACTCATCGGCGGCCGACGATGAGATCCTAGACCAGCGCCTCGACGCGGCCGTCGCCGAATTGCGCGCAGCCGCATTCGCCCAGCAGCTGATCGCGTACGTGCGCTCCGTCTCCGTCGGGGCGCCGGCGATCGACTCGTTGCTCTGCCTCGGCGTCGGCCACTTTGCGAGTAGCCGCGCCGCGCGCTATCAATTTGCCCTCATGCTGCTGCTCCGTGACGAGCTCAGGCAGCGGGCGGCCTTCGACAGCTCCGCCAACGGCTCCGCGCATGCATTCGACAGCTCCGCCAACGGCTCCGCGCATGCATCGGCGGCCTTCGACAGCTCCGCCAACGGCTCCGCGCATGCATCGGCATCTGACGAGCCGCTTCCGTTGATGGTCTACGATCCAGTGATGGTGGAGGCGGAAGTGCGCTGCGTGCGCCGCCGTGGCGGGAGCGTGCCCGCACACAATGACGAGGGGCGCGTGCGAGTCGAGGGTCGCCGCTGCCTCTGCTACCTGCCGCACTGCACGCGCCAGCTGTACGCGAATCTCCTCGCCGCTAATTGGGGAGCTCATCAGCTGTCGCGCGTGGTCGTCATTGGTATGCCTCGGAGTGCCTCTGACTGCCTCTGATTGCCTCTGATTGCCTAGGATGAGTACCTTCTGAGTACTCCTGCGACGCGTCGTCGTGGCAGGGAACTCGTTCGAAGCGCTCGTGATGACCTCCCTGATGAGCTCCCTGATGAGCTCCCTGATGACCTCCCTGATGAACCTCCCTCATAACCTCCCTCATCAGGAAACTCGTTCGAAGCGCTCGTGAGCGCGCCGCCCTTCCACACCGAGCGCGCTCAATACGGCGCGACCGGGTGGTGCCACGTGGCGCGCGCCGTGTTGAGCGGATCGTTCGTGCGGGAGCGGCCGTGCGATCCGTGGCTTGATGAGCCATCCAATTACGAGTACGCGAGCCCCTCTGATGACGTCTGATTGCCTCCCTCATCAGGTGCGCGAGCCCCTCTGATGACGTCTGATTGCGATCCGTGGCTTGATGAGCCGTCCAATTACGAGTACGCGAGCCCCTCTGATGACGTCTGATTGCCTCCCTCATCAGGTGCGCGAGCCCCTCTGATGGCCTCTGATTGCCACTGATGGCCTGCCTGATTGCCTCCCTCATTAGGTACGCGTTCAGCAGCACGAGCGTGCATGCATTCGACGAGCGCGCGATGCCGCCCGTGGACGCGCCGTTCTGGGCACGTCCGTTTGAGCCATGGCCGATCTCGGACCACGAGATACGGGACACGTCAGAGCGCCGTGTTGAGCTCTGGCCTGCGTCGCCACCAGCGTTGCCATCGCCTCCGCTGCCGCTATCGCCGTCGCTGCCACCGCCTCCGCAACCGCCATCGCCTCCGCTGCCGCCGCAACCGCCGCAACCGCCGCCGCAACCGTCGCTGTCCAACGGCCGCATCTTCCCACAGCAGCCCCACCGAGCGCTTGACGAAACTGCCGCCACGTGGCCCTCAGGCGGTACGTGCGCATCGCCGGCTCGGCGCGCATGCAAGTGCCCACCACGGCGCGCGCCCCCCCCCCTCCACCCCCTTTAGGTACGTGCGCATGGCCAACGCCCACACAAGCCGACGTGCTCGCTAACGTCTTGCTCGCACGGCACCTCGAGGTCGTCAGCATCGGGTGCGCATGCAAGTGCTCACCACGGCGCCCCCTCCCCTCCGCACGCCACCTCGAGGTCGTCCGCATAGGATGCGCATGCAAGTGCTCACCCGGCGCCCAACCGCACGTCACCGCGCGGTCGTCCGCATAGGATGCGGCGACGGCGCGCTCGAGGCCATGCTGCAGGCGCGCAAGCAAGTGCTCACCACGGCGCTTCTCCCCCGTGGGCAGGTGCGGCGACGGCGCGCTCGAGGCCATGCTGCAGGCGCGCATGCAAGTGCTCACCACGGCGCTTCTCCCCCGTGGGCAGGTGCGGCGACGGCGCGCTCGAGGCCATGCTGCAGGCGCGCGGGCTGCGCGTGCATGCAATCGATCTCGACGTGATCTCCGACCCGGAGGTGTACGCCTCGCTGCCTCGCTTCTGCTCCTCGGTGACGCGCATGCAAGTGCTCACCACGACGCCGCGCGTGCGCCCAGACGCCCTATTCCACAGCCCCATTCCACAGCCCTCTTCCACATTCCACAATCCACAGCCCTCTTCCACATTCCACAGCCCTCTTCCACATTCCACAATCCACAGCCCTCTTCCACATTCCACAGCCCTCTTCCACAGCCCTCTTCCACATTCCACATTCCACAGCCCTCTTCCACATTCCACAGCCCTCTTCCACAGCCCTCTTCCACATCCCACAGCCCTCTTCCACATTCCACAGGTGACGCGCGTGCGGCCAGACGCCCTCTTCAACATCCCACAGCCCTCACAGAGTGCGATCTGCTTCTTTTGGGGGCGGAATGCGCCCTGGCGCGCGTACCTGGGCGCATACCCGCAGGTGAGCCCCCCCCTGAGCCCCCCCTCATTACCCACCCCATGAGCCTCCCTGAGGCCCGATTTACTACGATCTTTCCACCCCGACCACTTGATTACCGCTCTCATCAGCCCCGAACTACTTGAGTACCGCTCCCATCAGCCCCGAACCACTTGATTACCGCTCCCATCAGCCCGTCACCATCGCCGCGGCACCCGCAGGCGCCGCTCTGCTGCATCGTCGGCGAGCCCGTGAGCGCGCCCGGCACGGCGCCCGACCCCGCGCTCGATACGGCGCCCGACCTCGCGCCCGGTACGGCGCCGTCCGACGTTGCGCCCGACACGGCGCCCGACTGCTCCACCGACCCGAGTGCCAACGCTCTGGACGGCGCGCGCGGCTGGCGCTGTGTGCTCCGGATACCGGTAAGGGCGGTCCATCCGCTCGCCGAGCTGTGCGTGTACGAGCGCGTACCAAATTAGGATACCGGCCCGTTTAATTTGGGAGAGGGTCAAAGTTCGAAAACTCGTGGTCCTTCTCACGCCGTCGCGAAGCACCGTCGCGAAAAAAATGGCGTTCCGCTCTCTCCTCGCGATCTTCACGGTCACCACTCGACTCGATTCAGTACACTCGAACCTAGGCAGTGACTCGACCCCATTGATCGGCACAGCCGACCATGATGCGACTCGGGCCCGTTTTTCAGCCCCGCAGCGCGACAACTCGTCGCTTGCTGCGGCAGCAGCCACCGTGAGCGGCGGCGGCGCTTTCCCCGCCGAGCTCACCGCCCATGGCACCCAGTGGACGCGCGAGACGGCGAGGGTGCTTGTCTCTCACAGCTGCTCCCTCGGTGGCATGATGGGGGCCCTGAAGCAAAGCCCGTGCGCGAAACCGCGTGCCACCGTCTGCTGGTATTTCATCGATCCGGCCATTAGATTCATCGAGGAGCTGATGGCCTTCAATGCGTTCAACCGCGACAAGGACGGCGCGCTCTCTATCCTCATAGTTCTGCATTGGATCCTCACGAATCCTCGCCTCTGGCTCTTCGTGGTTACCTCCGTGGTGCATATCTTCATCATCTCGTGCACCCAGATCCCCAAGCTCATCGCCAGATCCATCTCCGCAGCGTCCCTCGCCGCCGCCCGTTCCTTCAAATCGAGTGCCCGCACAGCACACGATACAGCTCTGTTATACCTGGCCCGCCGCGCGGGCGCACCCACGCCCGCGCCCGCGCCCGCGCCCACGCCCAAGCCCGTGGCTTTGCCCACGCCCGCGCCCATGCCCAAGCCCGTCGCCATGCCCAAGTCCATGGTGATACGCTTGCGCGGCGCGGGCGACGCTTCCTCGACATCGATCCGCAGCGATCAGGCGACATCGATTGGCAGCACCGCCGATTCCCTCGCCGATGCAAGGCGATCACAGCGGCGCGCGTGCCCAAGGGCACGCTCGACGTGCCGGTGCGCCCGCACGCGCGCCGCCTGCCGAGCGGCCGGCGCGGCATCACCCGAGCGATGCTGCGCGCCATCCGGCGCTTCTACCGCGCGCGCGGCGCGCTCGGCATGCTGATGGGCGACCTGATCAAGCAGGAGGGCTTCGAGTGGAGCGTGTGCGCGCTCACGCGCTCGACGGGGCTCTCGCTCATCGAGTCGCTCGCGCTCACGGCCGAGGCGCGCGGCGAGGTGGTGGATGCGCTCATCGGCCTCGCGACCACCTTCTTCTCGTACTCGTGGGAGGGCACGAAGCTGGGCGACATGCTCGACGCCATCGAGCGCAGGCTGGCCGAGCTCGAGGCCGCCGACGGCGTGACGCGCTACGTGTGGATCGACATCTTTGCGGCCTCGCAGACGCTGCTCGCGGGCGAGTTTGATGCCGGCCGCTACCCCCGGGGCAGCGAGGAGCACACGGCGCGCAAGGAGGATACGGACCACGTGTTTGCCGATGCGATGGCGGCCATCGGCGAGCTCCTCCTGTACTGCTCGCCGCTCACGGCCGAGTGGCCCGCGCCCAACCAGCCCTTTTTGCTGCCCGAGCGCGGCGCACCGCCCGCCGGTTGGTTGCGCCGCGGGCCGGGCGCGATGACGCGCGCGTGGTGCATGTTCGAGCTCGTCAAGGCGCTCGCCAAAGGCGCGACGCTGCACGTGGTGCTCGCGCCCGCGGACGTGGACGGCTTCGAGGAGCTGCTGACGAGGCGCTTTGACGAGATTGCGGGCATCGTGGCGGGCATCGACGCGGCCGACGCGCAGATCACCATGATCGAGGACCGCGACTACATCCTGGCCGAGGTGGCGCAGCTCGAGGGCGGCATCGGCGCGGTGACAGCGACGGTGTGCGCGTCGCTGCGCGAGTGGCTCGCGGCCGAGGGCCGCGCGGCGCTGGCGCGCATGCCGCGCGAGGAGCGGGCGACGTCGGTGCTGCAGAACCAGCTGGGGCTGCTGCTGAACGACCAGGGCAAGCTCGACGAGGCGGGCGGGCTGTTCCGCGAGGCGCTCGAGGCGAGGCGTGCGACGCTCGGCGATCGGCATCCGCGCACCCTCGACTCGATGAATAATCTGGGGATGCTGCTGCAGGACCAGGGCAAGCTCGACGAGGCGGGCGTGCTGTACCGCGAGGCGCTCGAGGCGAGGCGTGCGACGCTCGGCGATCGGCACCCTCACACGCTTGCCTCCATTGGCAATCTGGGGACGCTGCTGCAGGCCCAGGGCAAGCTTGATGAGGCGGAGCCGCTGAAGCGCAAGGCGCTCGAGGTGAGGCGTGCGACGCTCGGCGATCGGCACCCTGACACGCTTGGCTCCATCAACAATCTTGGGACGCTGCTGCAGGACCAGGGCAAGCTTGACGAGGCGGAGCCGCTGGTGCGCGAGGCGCTTGAGGCGATGCGTGCGACGCTCGGCGATCGGCACCCTCACACGCTTGCCTCCATTGGCAATCTGGGGACTCTGCTGCAGGACCAGGGCAAGCTTGATGAGGCGGAGCCGCTGCTGCGCGAGGCGCTCGAGGCGAGGCGTGCGACGCTCGGCGATCGGCACCCTCAGACGCTCACCGCCATCCACAATCTGGGATCCCTGCTGGCGACCCAGGGCATGCTCGACGAAGCGCTGCCGCTGGTCGTCGAGCATTGCCGTGCGACACTCGGCGATCAGCACCCTGACACGCTCAATTTCATGAGCATGCAAAAGGACATGGAAGAGTACCTGCCCGGCGTGCCGCTCGATGCGACACTCGTTGATGAAATGGCCTCCCACCTGCGGCAAAGTGCGTCTGCAGTGGATCAGATCATGGACGCCGGGGCATTCAGCTCTGTGTCCGACCTGGCGCCGCCAGCGGCGGAGATGGCTGTATGGCGTCGTCAGCAGAGTCTGGGGGTCGTGGGCTTCATCTTCGAGAGCGAGACACCCCACGCGAGGCTCGAGCTCGGCACGCGCGTGCTCGACATCGGTGATGTTGAAAACGGGAGCGACAGCCCCGTCTACGGCACAGTGGTGGGCTGGACGACGGCGCAGGGCCGATTCTTCGACACGAGCGCCGGCTGCTCGAACAAAAACGGATGCGTGCGCGTCTACTATGATAAGAAGCCCGCCGCGCACGACGGCAACCCGTGGAACGTGATGGCGGCCGGCCGGCTCCTGTTTCTCGATGCGGCTGCGCCCGACCCGCCCCACGACACGCTCACCCGGCCGCGGCCGCCGGAGGCAAAGGGGGATTACGACGGCGTGACGGGTTCTAGGACGGGCGGCGGCCGCAGCAGGAACCAGAAAGAGCACATGCGCGCACAGAAGGCGTCGATGTTGCAGATGCTCCAGTTGGCGCGCATGGCGCACGAGGCTGCTTCTGGAATTTGGAATTTGGATGCACGCTGGCTCGAGATCGTCACCGGCGACCTCAACGATATCTTCATGGCCGCGGCCAAGTCAGTCACGCGACTTGAGGCGCTACTCAATAGTCCCGAGTGCAACCCAAATGTGCGGGACGCTTCGGGGGCGTCGCCGCTGTGGCACGCGTGCCGTGCTGGGTCGCTCGAGTGCACTCGGCTGCTCCTTGATCGTGGGGCCGACGTACAAATCCAGCCAAGAGGGGAGCTGAGCCCCCTTGGTGTGGCTGCGCGAAACGGATTCGTTGTGTGCGTGCAGCTGCTCCTCGAGCACCGCGCCAGCCTGGAGGCGGTGGACGAGGAGCGGTACACGCCGCTATTTGCGGCGGTCCGTGGCGCGCACAGCAGCTGCGTCGAGGCGCTCATCAATGCGCGTGCCAACTTGGAATGCAAGACCGAGCCGCTCGAGTGCACGCCGCTCGGTTGGCTCTGCTGCGTCGAGCCCAACCTCAACCTGCCTATCCTTCAGCTGCTGCTCCGGGGCCGGGCCAATGTGGACACCCACCAATTTTCCTCCTTCGCGAGGTCAATGACACCGCTCGCCTTCGCAGTGCTCGGCGATCGTACCGATGCCATCAAGTGGCTGTTGGCCAACGGCGCAAACGTCCACTTGACTGACGCCGATGGCGACCCACCCACCTTGCTCGCATGCATAGCCGACCATTCCGAGTGCTGCAGGCTACTACTCGGCGCCAAGGCCGACGGAAATTATACAAGAGATGATGGTACCACGCTGCTCAATGCCGCGGCGCATGGCGGATCGTTCGAGTGCGTCCAGATACTGTTGGAGCACGGCGCGGCACAGACGATCAATAAGATGGATCGGATAGGCACGCATCCGATGCACTGGGCGTGCCAGGACGCCTACCCCAAGATCCTCGAGCTGCTCTGCAAGGCCAAGGCCGACGTCGAGAAGAAGAATGGTAAAGGCGGCTCGCCTCTCATGCTTGCACTTGGTTACGAGGAAGACCAGAAAGATGTCAAGCTCGAGTGCGTGCGCATCCTCATCGAGCACAAGGTCGACGTCAATGCCATCGATCCGCGCGATGGCGAGAGCCCACTCGGGTTTGTCTCTAAAAAGGGATCGATCGAGGCGGCGGCGCTGCTGCTCAAGGCGGGCGCCACGGCCACCATCGGTCGTATGGACCACCGTGGCGCGCACCCGATGAGCTGGGCAGCGCAGGAAGCGAACCCTCCGCTGCTCAAGCTACTTATTGAGGCAAAGGGGAATGTGGAGCAGCCCAATGGCAAAGGCGGCACGCCGCTGATGCTGGCCACCTGTGACCCGAGCCCGCGCAACGTCGAGTGCCTTCGGATGCTGCTCAAGGCAAAGGCGGACCCAAACCAGCTCGATCACGATGGTGACCCGGTGCTCATTCGCACGATGATACGTGGTGACGAAGCCCAAAGCGCCGCGCTGCTCGAGGCAGGCGCGCGTGCTAATGCGACCGATCATCACGGCATCCGCCTGGTGCAGCGCTTCGGCGCGCTCGCTCAGCCCAAAATGCTCCGGCTCCTCATCCAGCATGGCGCCGACGTGAGCGGCGTGCTCGATCTCGTCCAGGTTGGTTTCTCGTCGGGGATGGTGAAGAAGCCGGCCCAGGATCAGAATGAGGTCTTGCAACTGCTGCGCGATGCGCCTTCGGTGCGCGCGCGCTTTCTCGAGGAGCAGCGTGTCAAGGAGCAGGCGGAGAGGAGTCAGCAGGAATCCGAGGCGCTGCAAGAGGTTGAAGACGCTCAGCTTGCTGCGGCTATCGCTGCGAGCCTCACCATCTCCGGCCCTGTCCCACCACCTCCCCCGCCATCTCTAGCCGCGCCTGCTGTTGGGTCGCTGCGCGGACAGCCGGCCGCCGAGAACAAGGCTCGTCTCGCACTGGAGCAGGACGGCTTCGCCCTCCAGGCTCTCCGGCCGGAGACCGATGCACGCTTGCTACGCTCCCTTGAGGCGCTGCTCCAGACAGAGTACCCAGAGTGGCTCGGCAAGGGCAAGGACGTGTCGAAAAAGTACGGCCCGTACGACTCGCTGAAGCTCGCGTGTGCGTGGAAGGTCGACCATCCACGCAACCTGGACAAGTACACGACCGGCGTGAAGCGCGTGCAGCAGGAGCTCGAGCTGCTCGAGAGGAAGGGCAAGAATGTCTCCTTCGTTCCCGGCCTGCCCGTGAAGACCGATCGCGTGCGCGGCCTCACCCCCTCGGAGGCTTGCAATGAGGTCATCCTCCTGCATGGCACCAACCCAGATCGGCTGTTCCACCTGCTGTCCACGGGCCTGAACGAGCGCTACTCGGGCACCGGCGCGGGCACCGCCTTCGGCGACGGCGTCTACCTCGCGGAGGACGTTGGCAAGACGGATCAGTACGTCAGTGCCGACAGCGCGTACGACCCGAGCAGTGACCTGCACAAGCGGCTGTACGGCAGAACCTTCCGCCACCCGGGCGACGTCTTCTACGTTCTCGTGGTGCGCGCGGCCCTCGGCTACCCCGTGCGCACGCAGCAACCGGGCCAGACGGCCACCTCGATGGACAATGGTGCGCTCATCTTCCCCGTCAACTTCCGTGAGCTCTCGGCGGTGCCGGGCGTCACGCCACCAATCTGCCACCATTCGCTGATCGCCGAGCTGGGCCAGGTGATCGATCGCTACCGCGAGTTTGTTCTCTTCCACTCCGAGTACGTGCACATCGACTACGTCATCGCCTACCACCGCTGCAATGGCGGCCAGAAGCTGCCGACGACATAGCACTGGGCAGCCTGCCGACGCACGTGGGCAAGGTCTATCGGGGCATCAAGGTCCTTCTCAACCCCGACGTCTACGCGACCGACAGGCGGATCACGTGGCAGGCGTTCTCGTCCTCGACAAGGAAGCAGATGGCGACGCTCGAGTTTGTCAATAATCTCCCCTGGCCGCAAGCTCCAGGGCTTGCTCTTCCCTCTTCGTGATCGACTCGATCACCGCTAAGGACATCCGCCACTTCTCGGCCTGGGTTAGGGTTAGCGCTCGCATGAGCGTATTGTGTGTCGACCCGTTTTTGCTTCACGCAGACACACAGACCACGGGTGTCCCGGCTCCCCCACACTGTTTTTGCGGGGGGACCCGCGGGACCGCTGTCGTTTTCACAGCAAATGGTAACCATTCACACCTGATCGCTCGTCGGCCTAGCCTGCCGCTCCCGCACGCGCCGCCACTAGAGAGGCGCGCGGGTTCGCCGCCCAACATGCGAGAGGCATGGCTCGCGCGCTGTGCCGCCTCGCTCGGCATACGCCCACAGCAGCTCGAGGCGACGCGGCAGCTTCTGGCCGAGGACGCGACGGTTCCATTCATCGTGCGGTATCGCTCTGACTTGACGGGTGGCATGGACGAGCGGCAGGTGAACGCCGTGCGCGCCGCGCTTCGTGAGCACGCCGCCTTGGAGGACCGGCGGCAGACGGTGCTGCGTGCGTTGGAGAAGGCGGACGCTCCGCCAGCAGCGCTGCAGGCTGTGCGCGATGCGTCGGACCTGTGCACGCTAGACGACCTGCACGCACCGTTCAAGCAGTCGCGAGGCACCCTGGCGGAAGCCGCGCGAGCACGCGGCCTCGCGCCGCTCGCTGAGCGCATCTGGTTGCACTCGTCGATCTCGGACGCCGAGATTCGGAGCGCCTTCGACGCCGGCGATCGCGTCCAGCAGGGCACTTGCGGCGGCGTGATCCATTTGCTTGCCGAGCGTGTGAGCGACTGCTGGGCGCTGGTGGCCGCTGATTGGCGCTGATTGCCTCTGGGTGCCGCTGATTGCTTCTGATGGCCGCTGATTGGCGCATTGGTGCTGATTGGCTCTTGTTGATGCTGATGCACGCTGATTGCCACCGAGTGCATGCCACCGAGTGCATGCCACCGAGTGCATGCGACTGAGTGCATGCGACTGAGTGCATGCCACTAAGTACTACGGGATCCGCATCCCTCCTCAGGTGAGCGAGAACCCCGCCGCCCGCGCGTCGCTGCGAGAGTACTTTTGGCGCCACGCGACTTTTGAGCGTGGCCGCTTCGGCGCCGTGTCGGGCGCCGAGCAAGCATGCAACCGCTGAGGGCGGCGGCGGCGGCGGTGGCGGCGGCGGCGGTGCGAGCGGCGGCGGCAAGACGGGCGCCGTGTCGGGCGCCACGACTTCACGCCCCTCCTCCGGGACCGCCCGCGACAACGCGTCGAGCGCCCGTGACGACGCGGTTTCGTCATTGATCGGTCTGAGCGTGCGCGCGAGCAGCTTGCCCGCTCACCGCGTGCTCGCCATCAATCGGTACGAGGCGCGGAAGGCCATCCGATGAGCTCTGATAGCCTCTGATGACCTCCGATTACGTCTAATTGCCTCCCTCATCAGGTACGAGGCGCGGAAGGCCATCCGAGTCACGGTGGGTGTGCGCCTGAGTACGAATGGGAGTGCCTGATGGCCATCCTCATCATAAAAGTGCCTGATTGCCATCCCCCTGATGAGCTCTGATTGCCATCCGTCTGATGAGCTCTGATTGCCATCCGTCTGATGAGCTCTGATTGCCATCCGCCTGATGAGCTCTGATTGCCATCCGCCTGATGAGCTCTGATTGCCATCCGGTCCGTCCGCTCCGCCTAAGCCACGTCACAGCCTTCGGAGTGACGAAGCTCAGTGACGCTGATGGCCTCCGTCATCAGGTGAGCGTGCCAGATCGCAATCGAGCCCTTCGCTGCCTCGAGGCCGCCGCCCTCCCACGTACGGAGGAGCGCCGTGGTGAGCGCGCCTCACTCCTCGAGGCGGCGGTCGCGGACGCGTTCACTCGGCTGCTGCAGCCGGCCATGGTGCGAGAGTCCTGATTGAGCCTGATTGCGCCTGATGGCGAATGATGGCGTCCCTCATCAGGTGCGAGAGCCCTGATTGAGCCTGATTGCCACTGATGACCACTGATGGCCACTGATGGCCACTGATGGCCTCCGTCATCAGGTGCGCGAGCTTCGGCGGCGGATGACTGACGAAGCTGAGATGCAAGCTGCGAAGGTCTTCTCATCGAATCTGCGTGCACTGCTCCTCCAACGGCCCGTGCGTGGATGCGTCATCTTGGGCGTCGACCCGGGCTACCGCTCCGGCTGCAAGCTGGCGGTCATCGACGCCGAGGGACGGGTGTGCGCCTCTGATGGCCCCTGATGAGCTCTGATGACCTCTGATGAGCTCTGATGAGCTCTGATTGCCTCTGATGAGCTCTGATTGCCTCTGATGAGCTCTGATTGCCTCTGATGAGCAATGATGGCCTCTGATGAGCTCTGATGAGCTCCCTCATTGCATGCAGGTACGCGCCCACGGCGTGATCATGGCCCACCCGCCGCACGGCGAGCGAGCCAGCGCCGAGCGTACGCTACGAGAATGGATCAAGGAGCATCGAGTGAGCGTGGTGGCCGTTGGCGATGGCACTGCGAGCCACGAGACGGTTGAGGTGGTGGCAGCGGCAGTACGTGCTGATTGCCTCCCTCATTGCATGCGGATTGCCTCCCTCACTGCGAGCCACGAGACTGTTGAGGTGGTGGCGGCGGCAGTAGGTGCTGATTGCCTCCCTCATTGCATGCTGATTGCCTCCCTCACTGCGAACCACGAGACTGTTGAGGTGGTGGCGGCGGCAGTACGTGCGGACCCTTCTCTGATGAGCTCTGATGGCCTCTGATGACCTCCGAATACGTCTGATTGCCTCCCTCATCAGGTACGTGCGGACCCTTCTCTTTCGCACGTGCGCTTGAGCGTGGTGCATGAGGCTGGGGCATCGGTCCTGTCCGTGACTGCGGCGGCCCAGGTGGGATGCTGATTGCATCCCTCATTGCATGCTGATTGCCTCCCTCATTGCATGCTGATTGCCTCATTGCATGCTGATTGCCTCCCTCATTGCATGCTGATTGCCTCCCTCATTGCATGCAGGTGGCAGACCCGACACTCGACCCAGCGGCGATCGGCCTCCCTCATTGCATGCTGATTGCCTCCCTCATTGCATGCAGGTGGCAGACCCGACACTCGACCCAGCGGCGATCGGCGCAGCTTCGCTCGCTCGCCGGCTGCAGGTGAGCGATCTCATGTCCTCTGTTGACCTTTGATGACCCCTGATGACCTCTGATGACCTCTGATGACCTCTGATGACCTCTGATGACCACTGATGGCCTGCGTTCACATTCACAGGACCCCATGGCGGAGCTCGTCCGAGTTGATCCCAAATCCCTCGGAGTGGGGCTGTACCAACATGACCTGCCGCCCAAGCTGCTCGACGCTGAGTTGGCACAGGAGAGCTTCCATGCTGATTGCGACTGATGAGCATTGATGGCCTCCCCCACCTCGCCAGTCCCACCCATCTCACCTCGCCACTTCCACCCCCCTCACCTCGCCACTTCCACCCCCCTCACCTCGCCAGTCCCCCGACTCCCCCCCCAGTCCCACGACCACCCCCCAGTCCCCCGACTCGCCCCGCTCAGTCCCCCGACCCCCCACTACCCCCGGCGCAGGTGGTGCAGTCGGCGGTGTGCCACGTAGGTGTGGACCTCAACACAGCCTCAACCAGCCTCCTCATGCACATTGGCGGCCTCAACGCCTCCCGAGCGGCCGCCATCGTCGCGGCGCGGCCTGCCGGCGGTTTCACTTCACGCGCCTCCCTGCGGTCCATCAAGGGAATCGGCCCCAAGACCTTTGAACAGGTGGCTGCCCTAAATGAGCCTCACGACCTAATGGCCTTTGCTTGCCTCTGATTGCGACCCCAATCATTTGGACACACGAGCAGGTGATTACCTCTCGATCACCTCTCGATTGCCACTGATGACCTCCTGATTGCGACCCCAATCATTTGGACACACGAGCAGGTGATTACCTCTCGATCACCTCCCGATTGCCATTAGGCGGCCGTTCAAGTGCAAATCGTTTGACCGTTCCTGAGTGCTTTTGAGTGCCCCTGCTTGCCTCTGATTGCGACCCCAATCATTTGAACAGGCGGCCGGGTTCCTTCGGCTGGGCCTCGACGCGGCAGAGCCACTCGATGCGACCGCCGTCCATCCCGAATCATACGAAGCGTGCCGTCGGCTGCTTGCCCAATTAGGGCACGATCTCGTCGGACGAGATGTAACCCCCAGTGGGCAATCAGGGCAATCCGGGCAATTAGTGCAATTAGTGCAATTAGGGCAATTAGGGCTGCGGCGCGCGGCCACACCAAGTGGTCGCACTGCGCTGGCGGCTGCCTGCGGCGTGGGCGAGCTCGCCCTCATGCAGCTCCTCGAGGCGCTGACGGCTGCCCAACGCGACGCTCGTGAGGAGCTGCCCGGACCGTTGTTGCTGGGCTCCTCGTTGCAAACTTTGGCCGATTTGGTCCTCGGGCAGAGGCTTGAGGGAGTCGTGCGGAATATCACGCCCTTTGGCTGTTTCGTCAACGTGGGGCTCAAAGACGATGGGCTACTGCATGTCTCGCAGGTGACTGATTACGCTCTGATTGCGCTTTGATTACGCTTTGATTTCGATCTGATTACGCTCTGATTACGCTCTGAGGGCCTCTCACGACCGTGTGCTCCTCTCTCTCTCTCTCGCAGATGCGCACAGCGGGCGGTGGACGCGTGTCTGATCCCCTCGAGCATGCCTGCGTGGGCATGCCCCTATCCCTCCTGGTGCTCGCTGTGGACCTCTGATGACCTCTGATGACCTCTGATTACTTCTGATGACCTCTGATTGCCTCCTTCATCAGGTGCTCGCTGTGGACCTTCCCAAACGAAGGCTCTCGCTCGGGCTGGCGCCTGAGGGACCGGGCGCCGTCGTGGGCGCGGGCTCGTTCGGGCTGGCGCCCGAGGGACCGGGCGCCGTCGTGGGCGCGGGCGGCGCGTCGGCGTCCGCGAGCGCTGCTCGCAAGCGCCCCGCGCCCGACACGGCGCCCAGGCCCCCACCCGCAGCTGCGCCAGCCGCCGCGCCAGCCGCCGCGTCAGCCGCCGGTGCCGCGCCCGTCATGGCGCCAGCGGCTGCGCCCCGGAAGAAGGCGAAGCCGAAGCCCAAGCCGGAGGATGTCATCGACTTGGACTCGGACTGAGCGCTTCTGTGCAGAGGCCAAGTTGTGTGATGGTATGCGGGACACATGTGTCTGAAGAAACATACGGAAAACCTGCAAATTCGTGAAACACCGTGCGCTCCCTTCACAGTGCCGTAGCAACGGTTGTCGCGTCTGTCGTGTTAACGTTCACGCCGCCGGATTCGATTCTTCGGCACTGACGAAACTCAGGAAGGATGGACGCGAACGCGCAACCGCGAGTGCTGATTGTCGGCGCTGGCATCGGCGGGCTGTGCCTCGCGCTCGCGCTGCGCAAGCATTGCGGCCTCTCGGGCGCGGACATCGAAGTGTTCGAGCAGGCGACCGCGTTCACCAACAACGCGGGCGGCGCCGTCGGGCTGTACGCCAACGGCCTGCGCGTGCTGCGTGACATTTCGCCCGAGCTGCTGGCAGCCGTGCGCGCGTCCGGGTACGACTACATCTACCGGCGATGGTACCGGCACGACGGCACCCAGGTGGCATGCGCGCGCGAGAGCGAGCTGAGCGACGACCCCGAGCTGCAAAGCCTCGGTATCCGGCGCTGGCGGCTGCAGAAGGTGCTCTTCGACGCGACGACGGCGGCGGGCATCAAGGTGCACTTCAAGATGCGCACGGAGCACGTGCAGCCTCGCGCCGACGGCACCGTCGACGTCACCTTTGCGGACGGCACGAGCCGGACGGTGCGCGTCGTCTTTGGCGCCGACGGGCTCAAGTCGAGGGTGAGAGAGGCGGTTGTGGGCAAGCTGGCCGCCGAGTTTACGGGCGTCACGTGCCTGATGGGCGCGGCCAAGGTCCCGCGCCCAATGCGCGGCATCTGCTTCCCCTCCTCCCGCACCACCAAATGCCACGGCTGCTTCTATCCCACCGGTGAGGCGGCGGAGCCGATCTGTCAAACCCTGAACGGATTGCGACTAATGGCCACGGATTGCGATTGATGGCCACGGATTGCGCTTCTGAGTGCGCCACGGATTGCTTGCGCTTCTGAGTGCGCCTCGGATGGCCTCCCCCATCAGGCGAGGCGGAGCAGATCTTTCAACTGTACTTTCCCGCCACGACGACTGACGAAGCTTGGGGCACGCTCTCAGCGGACGAACTCCCTCATTGCATGCTGATTGCCTCATTGCATGCTGATTGCCTCCCTCATGACGAAGCTTGGGGCACGCTCTCAGCGGACGAACTCCCTCATTGCATGCTGATTGCCTCCCTCATGACGAAGCTTGGGGCACGCTCTCAGCGGACGAACTCCCTCATTGCATGCGGATTGCCTCATTGCATGCTGATTGCCTCCCTCATGACGAAGCTTGGGGCACGCTCTCAGCGGACGAACTCCCTCATTGCATGCTGATTGCCTCCCTCATGACGAAGCTTGGGGCACGCTCTCAGCGGACGAAGGACGAGCGGAGATTGCCTCTGATTGCATCGGATGAGCTCTGATGAGCTCCCTAATTGCATGCAGGCACGCTCTCAGCGGACGAAGGACGAGCGGAGTGCGTCGCGCTCGCGGCCAAGCTCGAGGCAGACGGGTGAAACTCTGATGGCCACGAAATTCCTCGATTACCTCCCTCATTGCATGCTGATTGCCTCCCTAATCGCCTTCTTCACGCCTTCTTCTCGCCACCGATGACCTCTGATTGCCACTGAGTGCGCCTCTGATTGCCTCCCTCATCAGGTGGCATGAAGCCTTCCTCGCGCCGCTGCGCCAGGCGGAGACCGTCATCAAGCTCGGCGTCTTCTCGCGGGATCCCCTCGACACGTGGGTGAGCCTGTGTGGGCGCGTCGTCCTCCTCGGGGACGCAGGTGAGATTGCATCTCGCAGAGCATCTCGCAGATTGCATCTCGCAGATTCCATCACGCGGATGGCCTCTCTGAGCGCGTCCCAGATGACGTCCCTCTGATTGCGTCCCTAATTTGGATCCGGATGGCGTCCCTAATTTGGATCCGGTTCCGGTCGCAGCGCACCCCCCGGTGCCGTACATCGGGCAGGGCGCCATGATGGCCATGGAGGATGCTGGCGTGCTCTCTCGCCTCCTACGGCACTACTGCTGCGCGGCGGGCACCAAGCCGTTTGACCCGTCCGATGCGAATATGCAGGCGACGGCGGCCATGTACCAGCAGGTGATGGCTC
The DNA here is from genome assembly GCA_001275005.1 of Chrysochromulina tobinii. Taxonomy (NCBI): domain Eukaryota; phylum Haptophyta; order Prymnesiales; family Chrysochromulinaceae; genus Chrysochromulina; species Chrysochromulina tobinii. The sequence goes on along the minus strand of JWZX01002709.1, from coordinate 34,882 downwards.
CGCGATGGCTTCTTGATTGCTCAATGATTGCTCAATGATTGCTCCGTGATTGCCTCTGACGGCGGCCATGTACCAGCAGATGCGCATCCCGAGGGTCACGTGGCTCGCATGCTGATTGCCTCCCTCATTGCATGCTGATTGCCCCCCTCATTGCAGATGCGCATCCCAAGGGTCACGCCGGTGCTGCGCAGCTCGCACGCCCTCGGGCGCACGCAGCAGCTGCGCGCCGAGAGCTGGTGGTACAATCTCCGACGCGAGCTCGAGATCAAGCTCGACGTGTTTCGTCACGGCACGTTGCCGATCATGAAGCCGGGCGCCGCGTACGACTTTGTGCGCGAGGTGCAGCGGCGTGTCGAGCCGCAGGTCAGTGCCACTTGATTGCCACTGGATTGCCACTGGATCGCCACTGCTGCGCTGCATCTGCTGACGAAACCTGAATATTCTGACGAAGCCGGCCTGTCGCGCGCTGCACATCTTCTGATGAAAGCGGCCTGTCGCGCCGCAGGACGATGACGTCGAGCAGCTCGTCGCCAAAGCGGCGGCCGAGCAGCGAGGGGCGGAAGGGCGTCGACGGGTGCTCGCTTTTGGCGCGGTGGCGGTCGCCGTGGCGGTCGTTTGGATGGCGCAGCGGCGCCGGGCATGAAAGGGGTCTGGAGGACTTGTGCGATGGGGGGTGGGGGGGAGCAGTGAGTGACGTGAGCAGTGACTGCAGACGTGCGTCCCCTTTGGCGCCCTCGAGCTCTGGGGGCTGCCGCCGTGGCTTGCCTTTGAACGTGGGGTGTCTGAGGTGACCCCGACCGTGACATAGGGCGGTTCAAAAACACTTTTACCGGCGAGGTCGCTGTCTCAACTTCTCATGACGTGTCATCCTCTATGAATATTTCCTGATGACGCAACCTTCCGATCGAAGCCGCAGAACTCGCGCAAACATGCTCGCCCGCATCTGCCTCGTCGCGTCGGTCGCCACGGCCTCCGCCACCCTGGAGCTCACGCCAGAGAACTGGCAGGCTGAGGTGACCGATTCGGGCAAGTCTGCATTCATCAAGTGAGACACGCGCGCCCGCTCCCACAAGTGAGACACGCGCGCCCCCTCTCACTCAAATGCTGATTGCTCCACGGTGCTGTGCGTCTGCTGCCATGCAGGTTCTTTGCGCCATGGTGCGGACACTGCAAGAAGATGAAGCCAGATTGGGATGCGCTCGCAACGGAGTTCCAAGGCTCTGACAACGTCCTCATCGCGGACGTGGATTGCACCGCCGGTGGCAAGCCGCTTTGTGACACGAAGGGGGTGCAAGGCTTTCCGACAATCAAGTCGTTCACGCCGGGCGACGACGAAGGCGAGGACTACAAGGGCTCCCGCGACCTCGCTGCGCTCAAGAAGTTTGCGTCCGAGCTCGGCCCAGGCTGCACCGTCGACACGATCGAGAACTGCACGTCGGAGCAGAAGGCCAAGCTCGACGGGTACATCGCGATGGACGCCACCGCGCGTGCCGACAAGATTGCCGCCCTCTCGACCCGTCTCAAGGCGGCAGAGACGGCGCACGATGAGCTGCTCAAGAGCCTGCAGGCGCAGTTCAAGGAGAGCCAGGACGCGCTCGAGAAGCTCAAAGAGGAGACGGCGCCGGAGGTGAAGATGCTGAAGGCGGCGTCGCCAGGTCCCAAGAAGATGAAGGCTGCCAAGGACGAGGTCTGAAGCATGCGCGGCGCATCTGGGTGCCTTGCCTCGATGCACGCCTGATGACGGAGGGAATCATGCAGCCGTGGCCCCCACGGCGGCTTCGCCTCCTTTGGCCTCGCATGTGGTGTGGATGAAGCCCAAACCCACAGCTTTCGAAAAGCGGGTGAGGCTGAGATCATTGCGAGGGTGACGAGACTGGAGGGCGAGCCTGAGACCATGGATGCCTGGGAGGGGGTGAGGGGGGGGGTGAGGCTGATGCCGATGAGCTCGCCGCCCATCGGGCGAGTACAAACATCGCGTCGCTTCACACTTCGGTCCGCTCGGCGGCGGCGTGACTTCCGTCGTGGCGGACTGAGGGAAGTCTGTGGCGGCCCGTCTGTGGGATCGCCCTGCAGCCTAGAGCAACAAGGCGCTCAGGGATTAAGGGACGTGGCGCTGCGGTGGCTTCGGTGGCGCGGCAGGAGGAGACATTCTGAGCAAGCTGTAGAGAAGCAGTTGTGTACAGCTTAGATGAAGTCTTTATCTGGGGGTGACCGAAGACATACATGTACCGAACAAAGTGCCTGGTCGCCCACAGCATGACAGGATTTGGTGAGAGGACCTAAATGTTACCAGAGGAAGAGCTCGACATGGCGCCGCTATCTTCTAGGCGAACAGGGAGCGGAAGGCATTGCCTGCCGTGGGGACCGTGGGGCTGGGCGCGATGCCGAAGACGAAAGAGTGGTTGCCCTCCCTCGATCTCGGCTCCTCATCGACGTCCAAGAAGCCGGGCGTGGCGGTTCCTCAATACGTGACGCGCGCAACTGCGGGAATAACCGGCACCGTCGCGTCGGTGCGTGAGACGGCGGAGACTGCGCAGGGGAAGGACACGTGCTTCCCGGGGCTGACGTTGAAACAGCGCATTCAGGGCTGCGTCGCCTGCTTCTGCGTCGGCATCATCATCAGCATCCTGAGCTTCATCTCATTTTGGGCCGGCAACTTGGCCGCGTTCGGCACCTTCTACACGTTTGGCAACATCGTCGCGTTGTGCAGCACCAGCTTCCTCATGGGGCCGAAACGGCAGTTGAGGAACATGACGCGTGCGAATCGACGAATGGCGACGGGCGTCTACATCGTCGCGATGATCGTCACGCTCTCGCTCGCTTTCACGGGCGCACCGGGCATCGTCGTGATCATCAGCTGCCTCTTCCGTGCGCGCGCAACGACAGGCCGACCGAACGCACGCACCTCCTCTCTCTCCCTGTGGCGCTCCGCGCGGCGCGCTCCCTCATGGCCCGTGCCGATCTGACCCTCCCTCGCCCTCCCCCCATGGCAGAGTGGTGCGCCCTCGTCTGGTACGTGGCTTCGTACATTCCATACGGACAGAAGATGATCAAGATGGTGGTCGGGAAGGCGACCGAGTTCTGAGAGGGCCGCATGCGCCTCGGCGGCGGCGGCGGCGGCGGCGGCGGCGGCGGCGGGTGCAGGTCGACCGTTCATGAGAGTGATGAGTGTGTGCCGTGTTGTAGAAGTATCGACTAGTACCATGTGTTCAGAGGCATGTACCGCTGTGCGGTGTGCGCGGTGTTGACCCAAGGCGGCAGCACTGCAGGTCTGTAGGGGATCATCAAGTACATTGAGTTTTGACGATGCGCTCACCGCGGCGCCCAAACTTTTTGACCTTCTCTTTTCATGGAGGCCTTGGACCATCCAACGCTGGTCGCGCGCGTGCGACCGCCCCGCTGGCGCGAGCCAGCGGACGCGGCGGCGTTGAGCTGCACTGAGAGCGGTGGCGTCTTCGTGCATCCGACCGGGCGACAGTTCCAATGCGACCATTTGCTGCGAGGCGACCAAGAGGAGGTGTGGGAGCACGTGGGCGAGCCACTCGTTGCTGCAGCGCTGCGTGGCCACAGCGCCACGGTGCTCGCGGTCGGCCCGACCGGCGGCGGTCGCACTTACACTCTGCATGGCACCGCCGACGAGCCGGGGCTCGCGCCGCGCGCGCTACGTGCACTCTTTGCAGCGGCGGCCGAGGACGAGTCGCTGAGCGTGGAGCTGTGCATGCTGGAGGTGTACATGGGCCACGCGTTCGACGTGCTCGTGCCACGTGACCACGAGCACGCGCGCGTGCCGCTGACGATCAGCACCGGACCGCACGGCAGCACCGCGTGGTGGTCGTCCGCCGACGCCAACGCGGCCGACGCGGCAGCCGGGTACCTCGCCAAAGGTGAAGGTGCCTCAATGGGTGCGTCGAGCTCCTCCACAGCTGCGTCCGACTGCTGGCATGCGGTGAGCAGTTGGGAGCAGGCGGAGGCGCTGCGTCAGCTCGGCGAGGCGCAGCGAAGCGTCCGGCCGACGGCGCTGCACCCGCGCGCCGCACGCGCCCACTCACTCCTGTATGTTCGGCTGACGAAGAGGCAATCAGAGGCAATCAGAGACGGCGAGAGAGGTGGCGGCGATGATGGCGATGAAGGCGGTGGGGGCGGTGGAGGCGTCGGCGGCGGCGGCGGCAGCGGTGGCGTGATCGCGTACAAGGTCAATGGCACCATCTACGGCCAACACAGCGGCGGCGACGAGGACGACGACGAGGACGACGAGGACGAGGACGAGGACGACGACGACGAGGAGGAGGAGGAGGAGAGCCCGGGCGACTTTGAATGGCAGTGCCGCCTCTGCTTCGGCTGCCTTGGAGGCGGCGAGAGGGTCGATGCCCACGGGTCCCTCTCGATCCCCTCCCTGAGGGAAGGCCTCGCTCTCGGCTCCAGCCTGAGCGCCGTCGCGGGCGCGGTGCCGCTCCTCGCGAGGCGTGAAGCCCATCGCGTCGCGTGGGGCGCGCCCAACACGGCGCTCCTCCAGCTGCTCCGCGAGACGCTCGAGGGACGTGCAGGTGAGATGGCCACCGATGGCCACCGATGGCCACTGATGGCCATCGATGGCCACTGATGGCCACTGATGGCCACTGATGGCCACTGATGGCCACTGATGGCCACTGATGGCCTCTGATGGCCGCTGATGGCCACCGATGACCTCTGATTGTGCTCTGATTGCGCTCTGATTGTGCTCTGATGGATCCTCTGTGGATGCGCCCAACACAGCGCTCGTCGCGCTCGCCGCGCTCTCGCCCGCCACGGCGCTCGCCTCAGAGGCGGTTTCAGCTTTGCGATTCCTCACCGCGCTCAAGGGGCTTCCACTCGCGCCGCGCCCGCAGGTGAGTGTCGTCAATTGCCTCTTGATGGCCTCCTTTGATTGCCTCCTCTTGATGGCCTCCTCTGATTGCCTCCTCTGATGGCCTCCTCTTGATGGCCTCCTCTGATTGCCTCCTTTGATTGCCTCCTCTTGATGGCCTCCTCTGATTGCCTCTCTAATCAAGGCGCCTCGACTCGCGCCGCGCCCGCAGCGGCCGGCTGCTTGGTCCGCCGTCGCACGTGCCAGCCGGCGCGTCGACGCCCTGCACACGCAGCTGAACAGCCACGTGGCCGCGTCGGACGCTCCTAATAAGGGAGGCGTGTACGTGCCCATGACGGCGCCCACCGCCAAGGCGGCGCCCAAGGCGGCGCCTAGGGGGGGAGGCGCCCAGGGCGGCGCCCAAGTGACGGGCGCGGACTCGTCTGCTCGGCACGACGCGGCGGACGAGCGACCCGGCGCCCAGGACGACGCACGACGCGACACGGCAGACGAGCGCGTGCAAGTCGATGCCGTGTCGCTCCTCGCCGTCCGTGAGGAATTAAAAGCACTCGCCGCACTCTGGGCGTACGAGCGCCGCCCTCCCGAGCTCAAGTTTCGTCAGACGGCCGCGTTCGCGCAGCGTGCTTCGTTGCGGGTACGCTGGCAGGGGCTGCCGACCGAGGCGCTCGATGCGGCCTTTGGGCGTCCCGCGATCGACGTGCACATGAAACGGCAGCCGCCCTCGTCCATCATGCATGCGCATGATGACCACGCCCATCTGCTCGACCTACCGGCCGCGGCGACGGGTGGGCTTTGCATTCGCCACTGATGACCTCTGATGACCTCTTAATTGCCTCCGATTGCCTCTGATTGCAGGTGCGCTCCTCTTTTGGTGCTACGGTTGATTGCGTCTGAGGAGCTCTGATTGCCTCCCTCATCAGGTGGGCCGTCCATTCGCCTTCCGCTGCCGCTGCCCGGCCATCGCGTGTGGTTACGAGGCGCCGACTTGAGCGCTGCGAGGCTGGGAGGCGGTGCAGGGGGAGGTGGCGTAGGGGGAGGCGGCGGCGGTGGGGGGGATTGCTTTGGAGGCTGCATGAGTAGCCCGGCCGGTACCGGTACCTTGAGCGACGAGGCGCTTGTGAACTCGAGAGCTGTGAACTCGAGAGCAGCCTTTGATGCCGCCGCCACCTTCGACCCGGCGAACGACGAGAGCTTTTGGTTGTGCGGGCAGGGCATCGCGGACCCTCACGCCGTGCTTGTGCGTGGCCTCCCTGATTGCCTGCTTCATCACCTCCCTACTCGCCTCCCTGATTGTCCCTCCTGATTGCCTCTCTAATCGCCTCCCTAATTGCCTCCGTCATCAGGCCGTCTCCTCCCCTGATTGCCTCTCCAATCGCCCCCCTAATTGCCTCCGTCATCAGGCCGTCTCCTCCCAAGGAGCGGTGCAGCTCGAGGCGTTACATGACGGGACGCTCTGCATGCTCAACGGTGACCTGCTGCATGCAGGCAGCTCGTTCACACTTCATCACGGAGATCGACTCGTGATCGGCTCCGAGCGCCTCTTCCTCGTCTGCCTATGGAAACCCGCGCACGACAGCTCGCAGCCGCAGCAGCCGCAGCCGCAGCAGCAGCAGCAGCAGCAGCAGCGCGGCAAAGACACGAGCACGGATCCCCTACCCATGTACCGTGGCCACAGGTACAGCCACTCTCTGATTGCCACTGATTGGCTCTGATTGGCTCTGATTGGCTCTGATTGGCTCTGATTGGCTCTGATTGGCTCTGATCCCCTACCCATGTACCGTGGCCACAGCTACAGCCACTCGCCTCTCATCGAGCTTGGGGGCGCCGTCTCGGGCGCACTCAGAGGCACTCAGGGAGGCCATCAGGGGGGCGCCGTCACGGGCGCACCGAGTTCCCACAGCCCGGGCTGCGGCGGAGGAGGTGCCGTCTCGGGCGCGACGGCGGGCAGCTCCAACGGCTCCAACGGCTTTGCGTTTCGTCTCGAGGCTCAGTCTCACTTGCAGCATGCTGAGATGGAGCTACTCGACGCCACAGGCACCCGGCTGCATGAGCTTCATAGGCTACGACGCGCTGGGATGGTGGTAATGGCCTCTGATGACCTCTGATGGCCACTCTGATGGCCTCTGATGGCCTCTGATGACGCGCTGGGATGGTGGTACTGGCCTCTGATGACCTCTGATGACCTCTGATGACCTCTGATGACCTCTAATGGTCACTCTGATGACCTCTGATGACCTCTGATGACCTCTGATGACCTCTGATGACCTCTGATGACCTCTGATGGCCACTCTGATGACCTCCCTCATCAGGTCCGGACGGCGTGGCGTCGAGCCGGCGGCTCCTTGTTCACACCGGGAGGCTCCTTGTTCACACCGGGAGGCTCCTTGTTCACACCGGGAGGCTCCTTGTTCACACCCGCGCCGCCCGGCGGCAGCTCGCCCGGCGGCAGCTCGCCCGCACGGCCCCCGGACTCGCCGTTCACACCGCACAACGCCGGGGCGCATTCACACTCGCCCGAGCAGCTCGGGGCGTCTTCACACCGAAATGGTCCGCTCTTCACAGGCCGCGCGATGGCGCGAAGCCCCGAGCTGCTTCCACAGCCGCGCTCGCCCCTGCTGCCGCTCCCGACGCACTGGAACCACGCCCACGGCGGCGTCGAGATGATTGACGCCGCCATCTCGGCGCGACCGTTGGAGGAGGCTGCGATGCTGCAGCACCTGCTCGACTCGGCGGAGCTTCGGAAGAAGACTGAGGACTTTGCGGCAATTCAGGTGATTGCCTCTGATTGCCTCTGATTGCCTCGAATTGCCTCTGATTGCCTCTGATTGCCTCTGATTGCCTCTGATTGCCTCGAATTGCCTCTGATTGCCTCTGATTGCCTCTGATTGCCTGGGAGCTCAAGAAGAAGGCTGAGGACTTCCGGGCATTGGATGCGTGCTTGGATGCGCGCAGGTGGAGTTACGTCTGACGCGCGCTGAGGCGCACGAGGTGGGCGAGGAGAACCGATGGGTATGCCCTGATTGCCTCTCTGATGGTCTCTGATTGCCTCACTGATGAGGAGAACCGATGGGTACGCACTGATTGCCTCTCTGATGGTCTCTGATTGCCTCACTGATTGCCTCTCTGATGGTCTCTGATTGCCTCACTGATTGCCTCTCTGATGGTCTCTGATTGCCTCACTGATTGCCTCTCTGATGGTCTCTGATTGCCTCTGATTGCCTATGACTGCCACTCTGATGGTGATTCTGATGGCGTCTCTCATCAGGTGCGCGCGCGCGCGAGCGGTTGAGTTGAATGCGAATGCCATGGCGGAAGAGCTCTGATTGCCTCTGATGGCGTCCCTCATCAGGTGCGAGAAGCCCTGAGTGAGCCTGATTGCGACTGATGGCGTCCCTCATCAGGTGCGAGAAGCCCTGAGTGAGCCTGATTGCGACTGATGGCGTCCCTCATCAGGTGCGAGAAGCCCTCGATGAGTCACGCGAGCGGTTGAGTGCGATGGCGGAAGAGCTCGCAGCGACCAAGACGGCGCTCTTTCAGCGCGAGAAAGAGCTGCAATCTGTAGGGTGGGCGTTTCTTCACCCACCGGCGATTGAGAGCGCCACGCGAGGCGGCGGTGGTTTCGGTGTCGGCATCATCAGCGGCCTCCTCGGGTGCGTCTGAGTGTTCGTGATGGCATCTGATGGCCTCTCTGATGGCCTCTCTGATGGCCTCTCTGATTGCGTCACTCATCAGGTGCGTCGGGGCACGAGATCCACCCTCGCTCGTCAAAACGTACTCGGCACCCCTCGGTGGCTACCTGCCGCCGCCCCAGATGCACACGTACGTGTCCGCGCCCGATCCGCCTCAGCCGCCGCCCTGCATGCAAGTGCTCACCACGGCGCCCGAACCCCACAGGTACGTGTCCGCGCCCGATCCGCATCAGCCGCAGACGCATACGTTTGTAGTCTCTGTGACCCCACGAATGCTCCTACCGGCTGGCGGCGCTTCTCCTCGGTCACCAAATGCCCAGTACGACGCACCAGCCCAGTACGACGCCTCGGCCCAAAATGGAAGGGCTGCTTCGCCGCCCCCTTCCAATTACGTGGACCGCGTGCTCCAGCTGCCCCCTGGGACCACGGCCGCCTTTCAGATGCAACAGCAGCAGGGGCGCCGTGATGAGCAGATCCGGATGCGTGAGGTGGGCGCCGTGACGGGTGCACCGCCGTTGACCTTCATCGCCGCCTCCTACCGACGCGCCGAGGCAGAGCGCCGTGATGGGCTCCTCGAGCGCCGTGATGAGCGCGCCACCGCCGGCGGGAGCCCCGCGAGGCATCCAACGGGTGCCCGAGACGACGCCCACGCCCATGCCAACGGCAGCCCCGCGCCCGCCGCGGCGCTTCATCGTCAGTCGTCGGTGCGCGCGAGCCGTCCCCTGAGTCGGCGCGCCTCCGCCGCAGCGCGGAGTGGTCGTAATGGTGGGGCCAGGCCGTAGTCAAGTCCTAGTCAAGTCAAGTCAAGTCAAGTCAAGTCCAGCGGTCTAGGTCGTACACCTGGTGGGGCCACTTTGAGCAGTCGGTAGCGCTTGGTCCTCTAGCGCAAGTAGGCAAGTAGAGGCAAGTCCTGTTTCGCACCGAGAATCCGCGGAGATGTTCCTCGACGGATGTTCCATGGGATGTTCGCACGCCGGGAGCGGGAATTTTAGTTTTTTACGTAGCGGCCGGGGGCCCCCCGCGGGGGGAACTCTCCGCCGCCCTGACCCGCCACTGCGGCCCTCAGTACCGAGTACGCTACATACGTTAATGCGCTTATCCGCCCGATGGGTGGAGGGTCTCGTCGCGCTCAGTAAGCGGAGCATGGCGCGGAGCGGCCGGAGCCGCCCGTGGCGGAGCCGCACAAAGCCGCACGCTCGTGCGTGTAGCGGACCGCATCCTCTAGTGTACACGGTCCGACCCGGGTTTTAGTCCGTTCGGACCTTCGGCTACGGTGGCGCTCCGAGCGCGTGGGAGAATGTCATCATGTGTTACGTTTACAGTGGCCTTACGTTTAGGAGCGAGGTACGTTTTGCCGCCGTCGTGGTCACGCGGTGTACACACTTCTATAAGATGCGCACGAGCGGGCCGGACTAGAGAGGTGGAGCTCGCGCCTCGCAACTGTCGTGTCCGACGGCGGCGGGGCGGGTGTCTTCGGTAGACACACTGATCACCTGGAAGACACACCGTGGAAGACACACTGTGGAAGACGCACTGTGGAAGACGCGCTGTGGAAGACGCGCTGTGGAAGACGCGCTGTGGAAGACGCGCCGACCCAGGGTCCCGCCACGGTGTCAGCCGGCATCGACGACGAACTAACCGCCTAGCGGGTGCTGAGCACGATCGAGGTCGTGGTCAGCACCGGCACTGGCTTGCTCCTGATCTCAATCTCCTCACGGATGAGTACGATGGTCTCGTACGCGATGTACGTGGCGATGGCCAGGATGGTCGTGCACACGAGGATGGCCGCGATGTTGTCCGCTTTGGCGCTGTCAACTTTCGGATCGGCCCACACCAGGATGCCCATCGACATCTCCGTCACCGTGCGCAGTGTATCCGCAAGTACCTGTGGCCATCAGAGGTGCAGTCGGAAGGGCAATCAGACATGCAATCAGAGGTGCAGTCAAGAGGTGCAATCAAGAGGTGCGATCAAGAGGTGCTACGGAGAGGTACATACATGCGCGAGCGCCGAGACTACGTTCAGGTCGCCTGTTTTGGTAATCTTCTCCTCGACGGTACCGTCCTGCGGCGCATTTGTTTGAACCGTCTGGCCCGCGCGAGTCGGTGGTCCGCCGGCTGGCACGACGCTCTGAAATGAAGTCACCTCCGCTTCGCGCACGTGCCACTTGCACGTGAGCAAGCCCCACCAGCCGCCGCGGTTCCGAAGCAGGATGGAGCCGATCATGGTGATGTCGATGATGAGGTTGGCGGTGGTGAAGAGAGTCACTACCATACCGTTCACATCATCATCGGCGTCCCCACTGCCGGCGTCCCCACTGCCGGCGTCCTCCTCTTGCAGAGCGGTGATGGAATCGTGAAGAAAGAAGGCGGTCACGAGGGCCAGCGCGACCACGGAGATGGCCGACGCGGAGATGTCGACGAGAGCGGCAGTGCGCTCCGAGCTCTCGCCCTTGGAGCGGTAGTACTCGGCCGCGATGTTGATGAGGTACGTCCCGGAATCGACAAACATGGTGCCCGTGTCGGCGCCCAAGGCCTTGCTATTCGAGATGATGGAGCCAAAGGCTTGCGACATGGTGAAGACGGTGTTGCAGCAAAAGGCGACCCAGAGGGCGCGCAGCGCGCGACTGCCACAGATGAGGCATTTGCGCCGCGATGGCCCGGCGGAAATGAAGGGCGTCTCCATGTCGGTCCTCCCTGAACTAGGCCTCGGAGATGAAATGTTCCATTACGTTATGTCAAGTCAAGTCAAGTCAAGTCAACCTACTTGTTCTCCGAGGGCACGTATGTCAGCATTTATGACGTGTCACCTCTAGATGGATTCCCCTCCGCCATCTCCATCGACTCCCGTCCTCCCCTGCTGGCTTCCGGAGCACATTCGATAGGCTTCCGTACATTGTATGGTTGTCTGTTGTTTATGTATAGACTTGACTTGACTTGACTACCGTATGCATCCCGGCAAAACCCATTATGGAGTTTGCGCCGACGGTATAGGCAGCCCTGCACGAACGCGAAATTGAGCATTCGCCGTCATGTTTCGCGTGCTCGCTCGTGGTCTGCGCTCGGAATCTGAGCAACACACTGGAACGGATGAGCGACCCGATGGCATGCCCGATCTGCTTGGAGCGCTACACTGACGCATCGCTGCTGCCCGCGTGCGGCCACTCGTTCTGTGGGGCGTGCATCGACGCCCTCCCTACGGCGCGTGTGAACGGTGTGCGCGAGGCCAAGTGCCCGCTATGCCGCAGCCCGTTCACTCCAGGCAGCCAGGTGCCCAACTGGAGCCTGCGTGAGTCGAGCGCCGCTGCGTCGCCGCGTCGCCGTGCCCTTTCGCCACCTCCGGCCCAGCCACAGGCTCCCGCCGTCGTGCATCCGCACGTCGAGCGGCGCCGGCGCGACCCGTCGGCCGCTCTCCTAGCCCAACTGGGCGTGCCTCCGGGGCTCGCTCGGATCGCAATGGCCGAGGCGGACAAGGTGGCCGCCCGGATCTTTCTTCTGGACAACTCGGGCTCGACAAACTCGGTCGATGGCCACGTCCTCAAGGGCGAGCACCTCGTGAGCGCTACCCGCTGGGAGGAGATCTGTGCCAGCGCCCACGACGCATGCCGACTGGGCATCGCGACTGGCGTGCCGTGCGAGTTCCATCTCCTCAACCCGCCACGCGGCGGCGGCGGCGAGACGGCGGTCGAGGGCGAGGACTTTCTGTGCACGGCCACCGACGCCGACGCCGACCGGCTCCGCATCTTCCTGCGTCGCGTCACGCCGCAGGGCGTCACGCCCCTCGCCGAGCGCCTTCGCTCAATGTGGCCCCGCTTCGAGGCGCTCGCGACGGCGCGATCTAGTACCCACTCGGCGCATGTGAGCTTTCTGATCATCATGACGGACGGCGCGCCCACGCCGCCCAATTCGGGCGTGCCGACACCTCAAGCCGCAGCTGCAGCTCTCAACGCCCTCCGCCGACTGACGCAGCAGTTCGCTCTGCGGCTTGTGGTACGTCTTGGGAAGGAATGGAACCAGGCCGGCTTGATTGCGGCTGGATTGCGGCTTGATTGCGCTTTGGGTAGGCGATTGCGCGCGTGATTGGAGGCAATTAACGGGATGGGCCCAATCAAGGACCCAATCAACGCACGTGATTGGAGGGCTCTGATTTCGCGAATGATTGGAGACAGAGGGCGATGGGTGCTGATGGCCCTCTGCCGCGTGTTTCGGGTGCGCCTGATGAGCACTGATCACCGCTGATTGCCTATGATTCGTCCCTCATCAGGTGCGCCTGTGCACGGATGAGGAGGCGGCGGTCTCGTTTTGGAATGAGGCGGACGCCGAGGTCGAGCTTCCCCTCGACGTGCTGGACGACCTCGGCGGCGAAGCAGCTGAAGTGCACAACAAAGGTAATGCCCACTGAGGACCCATGATTGCCACTGATGACCCTTGATTGCCACTGAGGTGCACAGCAAAGGTATCACCCACTGATGACCCTGGATGACCCTTGATGACCCTTGATGACCCTTGATGACCCTTGATGGCAGGTAACGGTTGGCTCGCTTACTCGCCCGCGCTCCACCTACTAAGGGAGTCTGGGACCACCATCGGGCTCCTCGACCTGCTCGACGAGCGCAAGCTACGCCCCGGGGAAGCCGCGGTGCTCGCGGGGCTGCTGAACCTCTTCTGGACCTCGCCTTGCATGCAAGTGCTCACCATGGCGCCCTCTCCTCTTCCCACAGGTGCTCGCGGGGCTGCTGCTCGACGGCGGGGACGAGGCGCTGCCTGATTGGCAGGTGAGTTGCTCTGATGGCCTCTGATGGCCTCTGATGGCCTCTTGATTGCATCTGATTTCATATGATTCCCTCTCAATTGCATCTGAGTGCACATCCGATTGCCTCTGGTTGCCTCTGGTTGCCACATGATTGCATATGAGAGTCCTTTGATTGCCTCTCACTGACCCTGATTGGCTCTGATCGCCCATGACGACCTCTGATAGCACTAGTCCTACTCTTGATTGCCTCTGATGACCTCTGATTGCACGAGCCCTTCCCGACTCGCAGTATGAGCAAGCCGAATTCGTCAATTGCCTCTGATTACCTCTGATTGCACGAGCCCTTCCCGACTCGCAGTATGAGCAAGCCGAATTCGTCAATTGCCTCTGATGACCTCTGATTGCACGAGCCCTTCCCGACTCGCAGTATGAGCAAGCCGAATTCGTCAACGCGCTCGCGAGCCGTTCGATGCGCGCTGGCACGGCCTTCGATGCACGCCGTCGCAAGCTGGTGCCGATCGTCGACGCCACCGCCCTCAAGGTGTGATTGCCTCTGGTGACCTCTGATGACCACTGATTGCTCCTCCTCATCGCGATCTCGATCTCATCTTGATCTCCCGACCGTGGCCGCCCCCGCCCCCCAGCATGCGATGAGGAACGGCCGCCAGGGGGGCTTCAGGGGCTTCCTTACTGTGCTATCTCTGCTGGCCCTGCTCCTCGCTGTGCTTTCGCACTACCAATATTACGAGCTGAGATCGAGATCGAGATCGAGAGTGACGTGGTGAGAGACAAAGCTCAAAGGTGGTGAGGAGCCATCAGAGGCCGCCGAGGTCTGTGACGCATCATCTTGGACGCAATCGAACTGATCTCATTCTTGGCGCTCAGCCAAACAGCTACCTTTTGGCAGTACCAACCGTGTACGACGGCACAGTCACGGCCATGCATCGAGGGAGAGGAGTGTGAGAGAGTGGGGTGGTTTCGAGATTGCGGTGACTCGACTGTCCTGTAAGGGGCAGCGGAGATGAAGGTGTGGTGAGTATCTGGCCGCATTCTATATTTTGATGTTCAAGTTACTACATTATGGAAGCCTATTGAACTTTGAACTTGAACATATTTGGATGAGGTATACCCTTCTATAATGATGTACTTTTGTCTGGTCTCCAGGCTTCCACAGCAAAAAGAGTAACCTCTCCGAACCGAGTCAAAAGCCGCGCCGCGTCTGGACACCGACAACTACACCGACATTGCAAGGACGATGTCCACCTTCCCCGAATCCGAGACGATCACCGATGTGCATCGCGATTGGGAGCCGACCGCGAGCACGATGTCCACCTTCCGACCCCTCGAAGCCTTCATCGGCGGCCTCTTCATCGGCGTTGCATGCGGTGTGTACATGCTCTTCTCCCGCCGTATTGCCGGCTGCTCGGGCGCCCTCAAGGCCCTCCTCCTCGGCCCTCACGAGACCTCCAAGATTGCCTTCACTGGCGGCCTGCTCTCAGGCGGCGCCCTCATGAAGGTGCTGCTGCCTTCAAGCTTTTCGGCTCCGCCAGCTCCCTCGCTAGTGCTCGCGTTTTCCGGCATCTGCGTCGGCATCGGCACCGCGCTTGCGAATGGGTGCACCAGCGGCCACGGCCTATGCGGCCTCTCTCGCCTATCCTATCGCTCTTTCGTGGCTGTGCCGATCTTTATGGTGGCCGCCATCATCACCACGACGATTTCCAGCGTCACCATGACGATCACAAGCATCACCACGACGATTTCCAACGTCACCATGACGATCACAAGTGACGGTACGCTCGGCGCCATCCTGCCCATCGCGATCGTGCCCATCGGTGCTACAGCGGCCACGACCACCGGGCTTGCCGCCCAGCTCGCCGGCAGCCTGGCGCTCGCGCTCGCCGCCGGCCTCGCACTCCTCCCGGAAAAGTCGACTGCCAGGGAGGTCTTCTTGGGACTGTGGAGCGGGGGGTGCTTCGCGATCGGGCTCTCTATCGGCGGCATGGTGCGCCCGAGTGTCGTTCTAGGCGCGCTCGGTCCCGCCGCCTTCGATGGCACGCTCTGGGTTCTGTTCTGCACAGCGCTCGCTACGACCTTCGTGTCCTTCCGAGTCGCCGCGCGCGTGGGCATTCAAGAGGCGACCGTGTGGGGAGCGGCGTCGCCCCCCCCTGTCGATCGCTCGCTGCTGATCGGGTCGGTTTTCTTTGGCGTCGGATGGGGCGCGAGCGGCCTGTGCCCCGGCCCGCTGCTCGTTGACGTCGGCGCTGCACCGGGAGCGCCCGGCCTGATGCTAATGCTGCTTACGGTGGTGCTCGGCATGGCGCTCGCACGCCCGATCAGCGAGGGGTGGGGGTCTGCTCAAGACAGCGCGGCCAAGGCCCCCCCAGCCCCGTCTGGTGCCAAAGCAGATTCCGGACCATCGATACTCGTCTGAGAACAGCACGACGGCATGCCGCGCGCTGTCATGTGCATGCCGTGCGCCCCACCGAGGCAGCGCCCACCACGGCGTCGTCTCCCTCGCGAAAGCGCTGTCGTGAGCGCCATGGTGAGGGGTAGTGTGGGCGCCGCCGAGGTCGAGGGCGAGGCCAAGGGTGGCAGTGGCAGAGGGAACGCCGTGGTGGGCGCAGACAGAAGCACAAGCGGCCATAAGGTGACGCCCAGGACGGCGCCTTCTGACTGTGAAGAGGAGTAGAGCGACGACGAGGAGGATACGCTGATCAAGCATAAGAAGGGCGCGGCCGGTGGCGGCGGTAAGGGCGGCAGCAAGGAGCATTGGCAAGGAGGCAGCCGATGGCGGCGGCGACAAGAGGGCGCTGAGCGCGAGCGCGAGGATGAGGTATGAGGACGAGGAGCTAACGAGGAGCGGAGGATGGTGACGGGGACCAGAATGGAATGAGCGGATGACCGATGACGGTGGTCGAGGAGTTCGACTGCGGTGAGTGGACTTACCCTCGAGCTCGGGATGAATTCCCCGTGCCCGCGTTTCGTTGTGAGCATTCATTTTCATGAAAGTAGCGCTCCCTTCGGATTTCGATTCGAAACCACATGATGTTTCGTTATTTCGTTACGAAACTTCCATCATCGACTCCTTCATTTCCTCTATGGGAGGCGGCGAGAAGTCGCGGCTTTCGCAGTCCGAGCAGGCACGTGCTAGGGCGGAGAAGCTAGCAGCCCGTGCGGAGCAGCGCAAGACGGCAGTAGTGGCAGCAAAAGAGAGCCACCGAATCGCGCCAGAGTGGCTCAGGAGCACTGTGGTCAGTTTCCAAGATCGCGCGACCTTACTGGGCGATAATGATCCTATGATTGAGCGTTGCCGGTTCCACGAAGAGCGCCTTGCGACGATCATCCACAAGATTGATGGCGAGGTGCTCCCGGCAGGCTGCGCCGACGGGTTGCGCGACGACCTTGAGTATCTTCTTGAGCTGCTCGCCGACCCCGAGGCGAACATCGAAGCTCTCGAGGCCATGCATGATCGGGCTCTGTACGAGGAGCTCAGGACGACAGTGCCAGCTGAGGTGCCGCCCGCATCGGGGGCAGCGGAGGATTTGACGGACACCGCAGAGAATGCGCCCGTGCTACTCATGATTCAGCTCGACTTTGCGGAGTCTGTAGAGGAGATCAGGCAGGCGCTGCTTGCGGCCATGCCGCTGCTGCATACGCTCGATCCGCAAGATACGATACCGCTGCGCTTGGCAGCGGACGCCGCGCGCGAACGGCTGAAACGCGTCAAGGCGGCGCAGCAGGCGGAGGCACGCATTGCCGACGCCGCACGTGCGGAGCAGCGTGCACGCGTAAGCGTAAGCGCCGACGCCGCCATGTCAGCCTCTCGCAGCGTGAATGTGAATGTGAATGTGAATGTGAAGCCGGCACGAGACGGCGCCCAAGACGGCGCAGAAGAGGCGAGCCAAGTTGGAGACGGGCGCATTGTGCTCAACCACAGCACGCACTGTGAAGGCTTGCAGATCGTGCTGCGCCGCCTGTGCAAGGGTCACCTGGTCAAGACATGCGTGCCGGGCCGGCTGCACCAGGTTGCGTCGCATGTGCCCGCCTTCGAGATGCGGGTGCAGCGTGTGGCCGCTGCGACAGCGTCGTCGGAGTCTGAGAGCGGCGGCAGCGGAGCCGACGTCACCTTGACGGAGCGTGTCAAGTGTGTCGCGCGCAACGGGCGCACGGCGCAGGACGTAGAGCTCATCCTCAAGCCGCAGCTGATGGTGTCACTAGTCGAGCTCGAGGAGGCGATCGAGCATGCGATCCGCCCGCCGCGCGAGGCGGAGGCGTCATCGTACGACAAGCTGCCCGACGGCGGCGGCCGGCTCAATCTCTCATCCGCCGAGATTGCTGAGCAGCGCCAGCAGGTGAGTGTCGTTCATTGCCTCTTGATTGCCGCCGAGATTGCTGAGCAGCGCCAGAAGGCACGTGCCGCGCTCAAAGACTCGCCATGGACTCAAAGACTCGCCAGCCCCGAGTCGCCAGCCCTGGGCCCTCCTGTTGAGCATTCTGAGAGAGCGGATTGCGCGGACTGTCACCGCAGGTGCTGCACTCGAAGCTCAAGGCGGAGCACGAGCGGCAGCGTGCCACACAGAGGGGGCGCGAGCGTGAGCAGCTCGAGCGCGAGAAGGAGCGCAAGCTGGCGTCGAGCGCGGCGGCGCGCGAGCGCGGCCTCAGCATCAAGGACCATGCAAAGCAGTGGGCCGCGGTCGAGGCGGGCGACCTTTCGTCGGGCAAGTACTGGGGAGGCGGGCGCTCCAAGCGTGAGGTGGGTTCTTTCGATTGAAATCTCGCATGAAAGCTATGCGCTGAAGGCTGTGTTTTAATAAGGCTGTGTTATGATTAAAATCAGAGCCTTGTCTTTGCGATGATAGCTAAATGATAGCTTGGTAGCGCGGGGGGACAGCGACGAAACTGACCGACTGAAGTGACCGTTACCAGACCGTTACAGATGCAGAACTTTAGTTCTATCCCCTTGCTATCGTGTGGAGGTCCCACAGCGTGGGCGAAGCACACGGAGAGAGGCAGCAAGCGCTCGCCATTTCCGATGCAGCGCGAGAAGCCAGCGTGGTTCCGTGACCTCTTCGGCTTCGACGAGAGCAGCACGTGGGGAGACAACGTAAACCACTTCCAGATGGATGGCGATACGCTCGTGTGCAGGACCGCTCCGCAGTTTCCAAGGCAGTTCGTTGGGCGTTTCGAGTGCCCGTCTGTCGCCGAACTGCGCAGCAAGCTGGCCGCCGGACCCTGTGCGGCGGCGCCGTCGGCTGGCCTTAGTTTCGCGCACCTTGCCGCGCCGGCGGGCGTCGGACCGCTACACTACGAGCCGAGTAATGCCGGTGCAGTCTTCCAGGCGGCCAGTCAGTTCAACTGCCTCGAGACGACGAACCCCAGCGTGTCGCCCACTGCTGGCGTTGGCATCTATGTCAACGACAAAACCCAGGGCTTCGCGTGTGCGCTCGCGTGCCCGGCCGCGACCGTGTATCGCAACTACCTCGTGCAGCACGAGGGCAACACAGGGCAGCACCCCGTGCAGATTGACACCCTGAAGGCGGTGGGCGTGGCCGTCGGCAACGACGACGGACGCTACTGGGGCATGCAGAACGGCTACGCGATGCCGGTGGGGCGCGACTCGTTGACCGAGCTCGCCGCACGCCTCAGGACGGAGCCCAACCTGGTCGAGCAGGCCGAGGCCGCACTGCGCGTCGGCGTGCACTGGGAGACCTCGGTGGCGCCGCCGCTCGAGCACCGCGTGTGCCAAGTGTACGCGTCCGCGCTGCCCTGCAATTACGCGCGCGGGACGCCAGAGATCGACTGGGAGCCCTTTGCGCGCCTCGTGCTGCGCGCTGCGTACGAGGCCACGCTCGCCGTCGGAGCTGTACGCTCCCTAGAAGCTGGAGGCGCGCGCGTCAAGTGCTACCTGACGGCGCTCGGCGGAGGCGTCTTCGGCAACCGATACGAATGGATCCGTGATGCGATCTCTCATGCGCTCGATCTGTACCAGGGCTGGCCGCTCGATGTGGTGCTAGTACACTATGGCTCACGCGTCGATGCGAACTGGGCCCACGACTTGGCGCCAAGGGAGCCAGTGCCCACCACGTTGCGCCTCTACGGAGAGCTGGAGCTCCACACGGAGTGCCTGGGCACCTACTTGCTGAAGCCGCAATCGTACAACGTTCACGGGAAGCCGTTGTGGAAGCATGAGACGGAGGACAGATGGATCGCATGGGCCTCCTTTGGCAAGTGGGCGGTACAGGATCGCGAGGATCTGGGCGGTTATCAATACTGTTTGTCGCAGGACACGCCGGCCAGTCTTCCGCACCAGTCGACCGCGGTCTGGGGGGAGTGGGATAATACGGCAATAAAGTGGCAGGAGGCCCTCAGCTGCAAGTGCTTCGGGGACGTGCCCACCTCGTTGAGCCTCTGCGGAGAGCTGGAGCACAAGACGGAGTGCCTGGGCACCTACTTGCTGGGGCCGCAACGCATAGCCAACGGGAAGCCGGTGTGGAAGCATGCGACGGCGGACAAATGGATCGCAGTTGGCTCCGATGGCAACTGGTTTGTACAGGAGGGCAAGGATGTGGACTTTAAAGACGCAGGCTTCATGAGATTGGAGGATACGTCGGCCAGTCTGCCGCACCAGTCGACCGCGGTCTGGGAGGAGTGGGATGGCAAGGAGTATGCCAAGGCCCCCAGCTGCAAGATGGAGAATACGTCGACGTCTGAGAAGGAGGCGGCGGCCAAGAGAGCAGCCGATGAGAAGGCGGCCGCAGAGAAGGCCGCAGCGCAGGAGGCCGCGCAGCGAAGAAGGCGGCCTCCGTCAATGCTTCGCCGTGCCATGACCTGGATTGGACTACCAGAAGCCCAGAAGGATTGGGTGGAGGAGAGGGCTGAATGGGCGAAGGAGAAGGACGGCTTTGCCCTTCGGCCTCTGCTCGCGTCCGATGCAAGCGTGCGACGCTCGCTCGAGGCGCTACTTGAGACAGAGCACCCAGGCTGGCTCGGCAAGGGCAAGGACGTGTTGAAAAAGTACGGCCCGTATGACTCGCTGAAGCTTGCCTGCGCGTGGAAGGTAGATCATCCAGACAACCTGGACAAGTACACGGCCGGCGTGAAGCGCGTTCAGAAGGAGATGGATCGGCTCAAGAAGAAGGGCAAGGATGTCGACAAGGTGCCCGGCCTGCCGGTGAAGACGACGGCTCGTGCCGCAGAAGGCTTCACCATGAAGGCAGGCGCCAACGAGGCCATCCTACTGCATGGCACCATCCCGGATCGGCTGCTAGGGCTGCTGTCCACGGGCCTGAACGAGCGCTACTCGGGCACCGGCGCGGGCACCGCCTTCGGCGACGGCGTCTACCTCGCGGAGGATGTTGGCAAGACGGATCAGTATGTCGGAGCCGACAGCGAGTATGACCCGAGCAGTGACCTGCACAAGCGGCTGTACGGCAGAACCGTGCGCCACCCGGGCGACGTCTTCTACGTTCTCGTGGTGCGCGCGGCCCTCGGCTACCCCGTGCGCACGCAGCAGACGGGTAAGAAGGCCACCTCGATGGACGATCTCACACCCATCTTCCCCAAAAGCTTTCGGGAGCTCTCGCCGGTTCCGGGCGTCACGCCACCAATCGAACACCACTCATTGATCGCCGAGCTGGGCAAGGATATCGTGCGCTACCGCGAGTTTGTCCTCTTCCACTCCGAGTACGTGCACATCGACTACGTCATCGCCTACCACCGTTGCAATGGCGGCGAGAAGCTGTGCACCACGACGGACAATCCCTATCAGGCATAGCGCATACCGGGCGTCGATTTTAGATTTAGGGCGTGCCGTGCTGAAGAGTGAAGTGTTCAGGAGTTGTGTTCCTCCCTGTTTGCATTTTGGATTTGCTTTCGGGTTACATGCCTGCGGACAGCCATTGCCAAAAAGCGCTATGCATTGAACGTGCGCGCGATAGCCGATACGGATTTTACTATTCCTATAAGCTAAACAGCTGTACTACTTTGGCACGTCAGTACAATCATCTAAACGCGGTTTCAATCGTCATCGTCCAAGCTCCAACGCCGTAATTTTGACCGCCGACAGTTGGTGCGTCAGCTCGTCTCACGTCTCTCGTCTCACAGCTTCGCGCGCGCCTTGCGGGCCTCGTCTGCCGCCTTCTGCGCGGACCGATCGAGCGCCTTGTCGAGCTCGAGCGCCGTGTCGAGCGCCTTGTCGAGCCACACGCGCGCCTCGCCCTTTTGGCCCTTGCGCAGGTGGAGCCGGCCCAGCATCGAGCGGTTGGTGACGGCGTAGTGGCTCGGCGGCGAGGGCATGCGCGCCTCCGAGTGACGAAGCAGCTCCATCGCGTCGTCCGCTGTGAACTTGCGCAGCCCGGGGGAGAGGGTGCGCACGATGCTCTGGGTCGCCCACGGCAGCGCCGACGTGTGGAAAGCAAACGAGCCGAGCAGGTGGTACGGCAACGGGTCCTGCGGGGCGAGCTCGACGGCGCGGTCCCAGTGCTGCACGAGGACGTTGCACACGCGCCCCTGCCCCAGCCCCGGGTCGAAGACCTTTGCATGCGTGCCGACAGCCTGCCCGTACCAAATATGGGCCGCCGCGTCGTCGGGCGCCGTCTCGAGCGCGCGCCGCGCCGTCTCGAGCGCCTCGGCCGCTCGCTCCTTGGCGCGCCGCCCATCCGGCGGCTGCTCCTCCACAGCGTCCTCGGCGAGCTGCAGGTTGCAAATGGTGCGCTCGATGAGTGAGGCAATCAGCGAGGCAATCAGGCGGGCCAATCAGGCAGGCCATCAGGAAGGTTTCGTCACCTGCAGGTTGCAAATGGTGCGCTCGATGAGGGTGCGAGCGTCGTGCTGGTGCGTCCATGGCGCGAGAGCGGCGCGCGCGCCCGCCCAATCGAAGCGCTCATTACAACGCTTCGCCGCATCGAGCGCCGTCGCGTGGCCTTCGGGCGCCGTCACGGGCGCCGCGCCGCCTCGGGCACCGCGCCCTTCGCTGCCGCGCTCTTCGCCTTTGGCCGCGCCCGCGGTGCCGCCGCCCTTAGCCCCAGCACCAGCGATTGCGCCGCCCTTAGCCCCAGCACCAGCGGTCGCGCCGCCCTTAGCCCCTGCGTGGCCGCTGGCTGTAGCACTCCGGCCTGTAGCTGCGGGTGCGATGGTGACAGCGGTGCCGTCGGAAGGTGCAGCACCCATGTTCACAGCACCCATGTTCACAGCAACCATGGCGACTTGCAGTTGGGTAGGCTGGAGGCAGCAGCAGAGGCGATCTTGCCACGATCTCGTATCGATCTCGGAAGGGTCCTTATTAGGCAAGTCCGGCCCACGCTCGAACGTGACCTTATTAGGCAAGTCCAGCCCACTTCGTGCGTCATTGCGATGAGATGAGCTTCCACACTTCACCTGATGAGGGAGGCAATCAGTGAGGCGACCAGTGAGGCAATCAGAGGCAATCAGATGAGATGAGCTTCCACACTTCACTTCACCTCGCCGTGACTGCCGCCGTTACCGCCGAGTTTGCCGCCGCCGGTTTCGTAACTCGTCGAAGAGACGCCGAGGAACCATCTCATCACCTGATGAGGGAGGCAATCAGATGCAATCAGAGGAACCATCTCATCACCTGATGAGGGAGGCAATCAGTGAGGCAATCAGGCAGGCCATCAGGCAGACCATCAGGCAAGTTTCGTCACCTGATGAGGGAGGCCATCAGCGAGGCCATCAGGCAGGCCATCAGGCAAGTTTCGTCACCTTGGCTTCGTCACCCTCGACGCCCAAAAAGGCGCGAAGGGCAGCCGGTAGCTCATCCGCCTCATGGGGCGCCGTCCCGGGCGCCTCGGCGGTCGCGTACAGCCGCTGCTTCGCGGCGAGAGCTTCGTATCGAGCGAGCAGCCGCGCCATGTACTGATTGAGTTGCGCCTCGCGATGCTCGTGCACCTGATGAGGGAGGCAATCAGGGAGGGCATCAGGGAGGTCATGAGGGAAGCCATCCGAGAGGTCATCCGAGAGGTCATCATCAGGGAAGCCATCCGAGAGGCCATCCGAGAGGCCATCCGCGGCCATGACGCACCTGGTCCGTGTGCACCCAGCGCTTCTTATCGACGGGGAAGGCGCCTGGGAAGACGCCGAGACGATCGTGCAGCTGCGAGAACGCCGAGTAGCGGTGCCAGTGCTCGCCCAACGGCCGCTGCTCGCCGCGGGACAGCTCGCGGTACACCTTGACGCAGTACTCGGTGACCGCTTGGGAGTTGGTGCGGATGCCGTGCACGGTGACGCGCAGTGGCGCGGCGGAGGGCGCCGCGCCGGCGGCCTCGGCGTTGCCGTCGTCGGCCGCGCCCTCCTCCTCGCCGCGGTCAAGCGCGTGGTCTGCGTGGAATGAGCGAGGAGGCTTCTCGCACGGCGCATCCGGTGCATCCGCTCCGCCCACGCGCACCCACGCCACCGTGAGGTGCGGCAGCGCGCAGCCTTCGGGCACGGGCAGGTCGGCGACAAACAAGCGCGCGATCTTGGCCGGCACGGCCAGCTGGAACAGTCCCGCATCCGTCTGCACCGTCAGCGTGTGACCAGGCTTCGCGCCGGCGGGCACGGGGATGACGCAACGGCGCGTGAGCCCGCTCATGATCGTTTTTGGTGGATGGAGCGCGCTGTGAACGTTCACAGCGCCACTTTTCCCCCCGCGGAACCGGGTGCTACGACACTCTTACTGCCCGCTCAGAACTTACATGACCCCATTTGAGACGCGGAAGCTGTCACAGCAGCGACCTCCACCGCACGTACGACGGCCAGCCAGGCACGTGCTGCTCGAGCGGCGCGAAGAGCCGACGCCCCCACATGCCGATGCCCCCACATGCCGACGCCCCCAAATGCCGACGCTCCCATATGCCGACGCCCCCATATGCCGATGGACGTGCGCGGCGGCGGAGGCACGACCGACCAGCGGTCGCCCCTTGGCAAGGTGGCATGGATGGCTAACCCCCATGCCACCTTGCAATTGGCGTTGGGGTTAGCCACCCGCCTGCGCGATCAAGACCTTGTTCTCGTCGTTGAGCGCGAGGCTCGTCAGCGCACCCGCCGCGTTCTCCTTTTGGCCAGCCGTGCCGCTCTGCTTCAGCGTCACGAGCGGCGCGATGGCGCCAGCCTGCGCGATCAAGACCTTGTTCTCGGCATTGACAGCGAGGTTGAAAAGCGCAGCCGCCGCGTACTCCTTTTGGCCATCCGTGCCGCTCTTCACCAACGTCACGAGCGGCGCGGTGATGGCCCCAGCCTGCGCGATCAAGACCTTGTTCTCGGCGATGTCCGCGAGGAAAAACAGCGCAGCCGCCGCGTTCTCCTTTTGGCCATCCGTGGTGCCGCTCTGCACCATCGTCACGAGCGGTGCGATGGCCCCAGCCTGCGCGATCAAGACCTGGTTCTCGGCATTGTTATCCGCGAGGTTCCGCAGCGCACGCGCCGCATACTCCTTTTGGCCATCCGTGCCGCTCTTCACCAGCGTCACGAGCGGCGCGATGGCCCCAGCCTGCGCGATCAAGACCTTGTTCTCGGCGTTGAACGCGAGGTTCCGCAGCGCACCCGCCGCGTACTCCTTTTGGCCATCCGTGCCGCTCTGCACCAGCGTCACGAGCGGCGTGATGGCCCCAGCCTTCGCGATCTTTTCCTGGTTCTCGGCGTTTTTGACCGCGAGGTTCCGCAGCGCACCCGCCGCCTGCTCCTTTTGGCCATCCGTGCCGCTCTGCACCAGCGTCACAAGCGGCGCGACGGCGCCAGCCTGCGCGATCAAGACCTTGTTCTCGGTGTTGTTCGCGAGGTTCCGCAGCGCACGCGCCGCCTCCGCCCCGGCCGCTGGTTCTTGGGCCGTGAGCAGCGCCACGAGCGGCTCGATTCCGCCCGCCCTCGCAATCGCCACCCGCGACTCGTTTTCGCGCATGTCAGCCAGTGCACCGGCCGCATATGCGCTGCCGCTGCGCACCTGCTCGACTAGCCGCTGCAGCCGCTCGTCCTTCGAGGGCGCCGGCGCATCTGCGCCCGTGCCCACGCCCGCACCACCACGCGATGGCCCCCGGGCTCCGCCAGCGAGCGTCAGCATCGGCGGCGCCATCTTGCGCACAACCAGTCTGACCTGATGGTCGAGTCCCAAGAGCTTGGGGAGCTGCGTATTCTTGTCCTTCTGTCTGGTCACGTGAATGTCCGGGCTCTCGAGCATCGCGTAGATCTGCTCCAAGCTCTTGTCCGCAACCAGGGTCTCGAGCTCCGATGCCGTGCCTGTGCTCGCGAGGTGGATGGGCACAATGTCACAACGCCGCTTCTCGCGCGGAGCGGGCACGAGGCCGTCGTCGGTCGTCATCTGCATCGAGATCCACGCTTCCAATAGCGTCCAGAAGCGGGTCATGTAGGTCAGGTCGCAAAGAATGAGGACCCGCGAGCCGAGAAAGAGCAGGTTGACGAAGCGCAGGGTACGCTTGAAGACGAGCTCCTCGGCCGGGGTACGCTCCTTCTGTGGCGCGCACGAAAAGTCGACCCAGACGAGTTTGATGGCCGGCTTTCCCCGCACGTACTTACGTATGGCCGCGAACTGTTTGCCCTCCGTGTCCGGCTCCGCTGGCTGCTCCCAGCGGTGCGAGACGGCAAGCACTTCGTCCGCGTACTCATGCGCGCACGCGCCCTCGAGAGTGATCTCCTTCTCGACAAACCAGTCGGGCCTCTGGCTCTGCAGGTCCTGGAACCTTGGCAGCACCCGATCATCGCAGCCCCGAAGCTTGTCGGCCTTGATGAACCAGAGAACGATGCGCTCACCCTCTTCATCATCGTTGGGGGGCGCTTGCAATTGCATAACTCTGACCTGCTCCGCGACACTAGAGGCCGAACG
This sequence comes from Chrysochromulina tobinii, assembly GCA_001275005.1. Taxonomy (NCBI): domain Eukaryota; phylum Haptophyta; order Prymnesiales; family Chrysochromulinaceae; genus Chrysochromulina; species Chrysochromulina tobinii. The sequence goes on along the minus strand of JWZX01002709.1, from coordinate 8,768 downwards.
CGCCAGCGCTACCGTTTCGAGCGACGCCGCAGTCCCGCTTAGCGATCTGACCCACCTGGCAGCGTGACCCTCGAGCATTTGAACCCTCTTTGCGACCTGCAGAAGCTCCTCCTGGGGCGAATTCTTGAGGTAGTCCAGATCGTCGTACCCGAGCTCTCTCAACTCAGGAGCGTACCGATCCAATCCGAGGGCGGCCAAGCTGGCGGTGACCTCGTCTGGCCCCCGAGCGTGGTGCTGCGGGAACGCGCTCCTGAGCAAGGCGGCATCCGCTGCACTCTCCACCTGGCACCGCTTGAGCAGTGCGGCCGCGATGGTGACAATTGGATTCTCCGGCTGTGTCGAGAGAGCCTCATCAATGCTTTTCCCTATCACATCCTCGATCAGCGTCTTGTGGCGCTCGTAGTACTTGAGCGAGGACTCCGACATTCGCACGACAGTTTCGTAATAGTTTATGCCAAATTTTGGAGTTCACAACACCTTATGGGCCACATTCCGAACCGTCAAGTTGCAAGCGCGCACGACACGCGACCTGTGGTGTCCCGCGAGGCCAAACCGCTTCTTCGGTGTTTTCTCGGCATCCCAGAACGAGGCGCTTCGAGACTTGAAAAATCGTCGCTTCGCCGACGGCGCCCCAAGGATGCGCAAGGCAGCCAGCATCCTGCTCCTCGTCGGCTGGTCAAGCGCAAAGCCGCGAGGCGAGGATGACCCCAGCAGCCCAATCAACCGCCTGAAGGCCGACCTGCACAAGCTCTCGTTCGAGGAGGCCAAGATGCGCTTCGGCGAAATCAATGTTCGAGGGCCGCCGCCGCCTCGCCAGAACAAGGTCGACCACTTCGTGGTGCTGTACATGGAGAACCACGCGGCCGACAACTTCTTCGGCTGCATGGACCTGCCCGGCTTCGACGGCATCAAGGGGCACAAGCTCCCAAAGGACCCTTCCGACCCGAGCAAGGGCACGTTTGAGGTGACGTGCGGCAAAGCGGACTACGTGTGCAAGGGCGGGCCGGGGTACGACACGTTCGCTGGCAAGTTCCCCAAGACGGGCGCGATGCCCCACATCTACCCGTACTCCGAACAGAGCGACGTCAACTCCGCGCTGCACGGTGCGACCGAGGGCGGCGTCGCCACGACCATGTACGGGCCCGAGCAGGTGCGGAATGACCACTGTGAATGACCACTGTGAATGACCACTGTGAATGGCTTCTGCTCAAGGAGGGGATCTCCTCCGGGCAGAGCACGAGGTCTGCTTGCATGCGCTCGCCTCTGATCGAGCTCGATGTGATGTGATTTCCCGTGCAGATTCCCATCAAATCGGCGATCGCGCAAAACTTCGGCGTCTTCAACAAGTTGTACACCGCCGTCCCGTCGGCCTCGTCCCCGAATCATCTCTTCACCCAATCGGCGACGTCGTGCGGCATGCAGCACAACGGGCTGTACAACGACTGCCTCGGGCCGACGGTCATGTTCCCGCAATTCACGATCTATGACAATATGCGGCTGCACAACGTGAGTCTTGACCCTCCCTCAGTGCATGCTAATTGCCCTCCCTCATTGCATGCTGATTGCCCTCCCTCATTGCACAACGTGAGTCTCGACCCTCCCTCGTCTGATGACGTCTGGCGTCTGATGGCGTCTAATTGCCTTCCGATGGCGTCCGATGGCAATCGAGATCTACCTCATCTAATTGCCTTCTAATTGCCATCTAATTGCCTTCCGATGGCGTCCGATGGCCGCAGGTGAGCTTCGAGATCTACCTCAACTCCACGTGCGGACTCGACGGCACACCTTGCCACGGTAGGAAGCTCCCAACAGCCTCGATCTCCTCGCGCCAGATCCAACCTCCCTAATTGCATGCTAATTGCCCTCATTGCATGCAGGCGAGGATCCGCACGACCCTGACTCCGCCTAATTGCATGCTAATTGCCCTCCCTCATCGCATGCAGGCGAGGATCCGCACGACCCTGACTCCGCCTCCGCCATCAACACCCCGGACGTTGCCATGGCTGGTGTCGCTCGCCACATCGACCGCTTCATCTCGCAGGTGTGGGGAACGAGCCGCGCTGAGTGCGCCTGATTGCCCTCCCTCATTGCATGCTGATTGCCTCGGAGCTTGCCACCATGCCCAATTTTGAATGCAGAAAGGTAACAGAGAATCTCAATGACGCCTTCGTGTGTCCATGATGGCGCAGCTCGACAGCTCTCCCTTGAGTAACTCGGAGTACCCTCGGAGTACCCTCTGATTGCCCTTTAAGTACCCTCTGAGTACCCTCTGAGTACCCTCTGAGTACCCTCTCATTGCGCCCTGATCTCCCCCGATCTCACGTCCGCGCTCAATCGTTGCATCACTCAGACGACCTTTTATCAGCGTGCGGCCAACGGATCGCTTCCACAGCTCTCGTGGCTCCTCCCGCCACTGCAGGTGATGACCACTGATTGCCCTCTGATTGCCCTATGATTGCCCTCCGGATCGCTTCCACAGCTCTCGCGATTGCCCTCTGATTGCCCTCTGATTGCCCTCTGATTGCCCTCTGATTGCCCTCCGGATCGCTTCCACAGCTCTCGCGATTGCCCTCTGATTGCCCTCTGATTGCCCTCTGATTGCCCTCTGATTGCCCTCTGATTGCCCTCCGGATCGCTTCCACAGCTCTCGCGATTGCCCTCTGATTGCCCTCTGATTGCCCTCTGATTGCCCTCGATGGCACGTCATTGCATGCTGATCACCCTCGATGGCACTATGATTGCCCTCGATGGCACGTCATTGCATGCTGATTACCCTCGATGGCAGGCGTGCGACCACCCGTGCTATGACGTGGCCAAAGGCGAGCGCCTCCTCAAGGACGTCTATGAAGCACTGCGTGCGTGGACTAGCCTGATTGCCCTCCCTCATTGCATGCTGATTGCCAAAGGCGAGCGCCTTCTCAAGGACGTCTATGAAGCACTGCGTGCGTGGACTCGCTGATCGCCCTCAAATTACCAGCTCATCGCCCTCTGATTGCCTTCTCATCGCCCTCTGATTGCCTTCTCATCGCCCTCTAATTGCCAGACGATCGAACGCTCATTTCGTATGCTTTCCTAATATGGCAGGTGCGGGCCCCGGCTGGAACAAGACTCTCCTCTTCGTCGCGTACGACGACGCTGGTGGCTACTATGACCACGTGGTACCCCCTATGGAGGGTGTGCCTGCGGATGAGGCGCCCTGCCACTTGACTGGACCGGACACGAATCCTCCATACAAATGCCCGGGGGGTGGCAATGCTTTCGACTTCCGACGGTGCGTGCGTGCCCTCTATGGCCTTCCGTTGCCCCCTCTGATGGCCCTCGAATGGCCCTTCTGATCGCCCTCTGATGCCCCCTTCGATGCCCCCTTCGATGCCCCCTCTGATGGCCCTCTGATTGCCCCCTCTGATCGCCCAACCACCGCTCTCTTGCCACAGGCTCGGTCTGCGCACATCGGCTATGCTGATTGGTCCGATGGTGCCCAAGGGCGGCGTGTTCCAAACGCCCAAGGGCCCGTACAATACCTCGCAGGTGCACGCCCTCTGATGGCGTCGGATGGCGTCGGATGGCGTCGCATCGCGTCTGATGGCGTCACATCGCGTCGGATGGCGTCGCATTGCGTCTGATTACGTCTGATTACGTCTGATTACGTCTGATTACGTATGAGTGTCTCTTTTGCCTGTCACTTCGATCTCGCAGTTTGAGCTCACATCGGTGCCCGCGACCGTTAAGAACCTCTTCAACCTGTCTGGCTTCCTCACCAAGCGCGACGCGTAAGCGGACTGATGGCCTCTGATGGCGTCTGATTGCGTCCAAATTGCCTCTGATGGCCTCCGATGGCCTTTGAGGACCTCGAATTGCGTCTGATTGCGTCTGATTGCGTCTGTCATCGGCGCAGGTGGGCGGGCTCCTTCGACGAGCTTCTGCTCGACAAGCCTCGGCCCGAGGCTGATTGCCCTCTTCATCTGCCCGAGGCACCGAAGCCCGCCGCGCCGTGGAACCCCCCGCCGCCCGGGACGGCGCCCGTGCACGGCTACCAGGAGGGAGGGTATCGTGTCGAGGACGACGGCGATGACGACGGCGACGACATTGAAGAGGGCGATGACGACGGCAATGAGCACGGCGAGAGGCGCCGGCACCGGCGCGCCCTGTCGGTGGGCGTCGCTGGCGCGGTGCAGAAGGCGAGCGCTTCGCCGCCCGCGCAGCACTGCTCGTCGATCCACGGCGAGCCCGAGGTGCGATCTCCCTTGATGAGCACTGATTGCGTCTGTCACCGCATGGCCCAGCGTGCAATTGCTCACCACGACGCCATCTCCCCACAGGTTCCGTGCGCGGGCGTCAAGGTGCCCAACCTCAAGCAGAGGCGTAACTTGCGGCTGCTGTCCCAGCTGACAAACTCCCCCGAACCGGATGTGGAGAGCATGACGTTCACGGAGGCGGACCGTTGGATCGGCGCCAAATGGAAGCAGTGGATCCAGCAGGGCGCTCCCTTCAAGTGAGCTCCTAATTTGGAGCAAGCGAGCTCCTGTTTGGAAGCAGGCGCATCCTCATCGATGGAGCGAATCCGGGCACCGGTAGGTTACCAGGGTGGAAACTGGGAGCCAAGGGCAACGGGTGACGCTGCGCGCGCGTGCGGAGACGTTGACGATGGCGTGGCGCGCGATGGGCAGGCGATGCGTGTGGAACACGAAATCGTGCAGAAACGACGTGTCTGAAACGTCGTGACATGGATGCGACGCGACACAATGCAAATCACAATCTCGGCGCGCGGACCACGCGAAAGACGGCGACCCTGAGCCGAGCCGAGCGTTGTGGACAAGTGCGTGTACACGTGTGAGTAAACAGGTAACGTTAATAGAGCACGCCTCGCCTCTCGTCTGTATCGTGTGCGGCAGCCGGCCGAACGCGAACGCCTCATCGCCTAACTACGGCCGTGCACCGGTCACGGGGTCGGCACGGCGCGGCCGGGGCCCGGGCCCGGGCGCTTTGAGCGTGGAGAGCGCGGACCCGGGACCGGGTGGAGTGCGTCCGGGGTACGTCGCGACATGGCGTGGTACGTCGCAACGGTAGCGGTACGTCGGCGGGGTCGGCATATGGGGGTCGGCCGCCCGTCCCGCTCCCCGCCCGCGCGCCGCGCGGCGCGCCGCGGCCCGCGCGGTCGAACGCGGCGCGGCGTGCCGCGCCCCGCGCGCTCACCGCGCTCTCCGGATCGCTCTAACCCCGCCGGTATTAAGCGTAACGGTGTGGCGTTAAAATGAAACGACCAGCGGCTCAGACTGTATCCCCGAACATGCACACCTATGTCCTATCTCACACGGCGTGACGGCGAGGGGGGCGTGGTCCCGCCGCGCCGCCGGTCGTGTTCGTCACTCACGTGCGCCTCTGACATCCCATGTCAAGAGATCAACGCGGTGTGCCGTGAGCCACACACACAGGCCGTGAGCGCGTATCTCCAAAGTGAAAGCGAAGAAACGCCGTAAATGCGTAAAGCGGCAGTACCCGCTGCCGGCGGCTCCATCATGTGCATGTCGAAGAGTTTGGTCACCGGGCAGTTGCCATTCGGCAAGTGCACCTCCTACGTTGAGTCCAACCGAACGCCCTCTGGGTCCGACTGAACGTCGTCTGAACCCAAGGGCCCGCCGTCAGCAGGCGCAACCTCGCCATCGGACGCCTCGCCTGTCAGCATCGTCACCAGCTTCCCTAGGAGCACCTCGCTCGGATTCCCATACGTCGCATTCAGATACACCGTCGCAGCACACCACGCCACGGCGACGAGTACGGTCAAGATGGGCATCCATCCGCAGAACCCCTGCCGGGTCTCGTAGCGCCGGTCGGCCAGGAACCGCTCGTACATCTCCTTGTCGCCTCCGGTTCCGGGCAACGCTCCTCGGTACTCAAGGGGCTTCGAAGAGTCCATCGGTATCGGTTCGGAGTTGCGGCCACCCGCGTCGTCATAAGGCCGGTACACTTGGCCACTCTGCTCGTCATAAGCTCGCGCCTTGAGCTCGTTACAAGCTCGAAAGTTCGCCTCGCGCGCCGCTGCGCGTTTTGCGCTGTGCGCGGCTCTGACCTCGTCATCGTCTACGGATGCGAGGCTCTCTCGCACCTTGTCCGCCTCGGCATAGTTCGGGCATCGCCAGTGGTGCAGACCTTCCTCCGGGTTGATGCAGCCTTTCAAGCATTTGCCCTTCGCCATCAGGTGTGGTCGGTGGAGAGGTCCCCAACCACGGTCGACGCCTGGATTCCTTCGACGAAGTCAGGGCGTATCAGAAAGTCAGAATCGCAGAAAACGCCCGCGTGACGGATTTTGCATCTCGACGAGCCCACCGCAACATGCTCAACAATTGTCGCGACGTCTCACTTGCTCACTACAAAAAGCGATCACGGCTGCTCTCCAAAAAGCGATCATGAGCCACGAGGCCAATTTGCCAATTATGTCAACCAGTATCGAGGACGAGCGCGCCGTGCTCGCTGCCGAGCGCGCCGCCGTCGCTGCCGAGCGCGCCGCTCTGAATGTCGAGCGTTCCGTCCTCACGCAGCGCAAGCAAGTCCTAAAGGACTCGTCCTCCGAGGAAGCGCCATCGAAGGAAGGCCAGACCGTTCAGATTCTACCTGGCCTCACGAAGACCATCATGCGGCAAGGCCGCGGGCCGACGCCTACGGCAGGGCAGCTCGTCCGAATCGAATACGAGGTCCGAGTGACAAACGGAGCTCAGGCCGGCGCTGGCATGATCTTCAACATCATCGGCCAGCGCCAGCTTGTGAAGCGTGAGCCTGCAGGTCGGCTCGCTCTGCGTCAGGCCTTCAACCTGGGTGATGTCCCGTTGCGATGCCCCATCATGTTCGACAGTACAGTCGCCACGATGCAGGCAGGAGAGCTCTGCACCGTCACGTCCCTCCCTTGCTACGCTTTCCGGGAGAGAGGGATGAATGACGTGCCGGGCGACTCGCATGTGGAGCTCGAGATTTATCTCGCGGATTTTGAGGATGATGAGCGACAGCCGCTGAGTAACTTCACCGTCTTCCTCATCCTCTTTTTCATCACGGCAATGTGCTACTACGCCCGTCAAGAGATGCCCTTTTGAAACGCAAGGAGAAGACGCAGCGGAAGACGTTGAATACTTGTACAAAGACGAAAGACCAAAACCACGCCCGGATAAGATGCGCGCGGTGCCATGATTGTATACGGTACATGTAAGAGAACATGAGAGGCTAAAGCGTGCCCCCCACGGTCCCCCAGCCAACCACGGGGACGCACCGCGGTGCAAAGTCCACAGAATCTCGGAGATTATTTTTCCGGATCGCAGAGTCGCGGCAGGTCATGGTGCCGTACAGCTGCTGCTGGCCCCGTTCCCGCACCGCGTCTGCGACCCCTCGCCGCTCGCCGCTTTGCAATGCAAGCGGGAGGGCCGCCTCATGTGGATTCGTTCGTCGTCTCCACCGTGAGCCGTGCTCCTAGGATCATCGATCGAGGCACGGCACACGCAGCGATGATTTTCACTGATCTGCTACGAAAGGAACATACTTCATCGCAGCCCGAAAATCGTCTCAGACTCGGGCACGACCTTGGAGGCAGCCACGCGAGGCCGTGCCTGCATCCAAGGCAAGAGTCAAGAGTCGGGCAGAATGGCAATGGCGGTGGTGCTGGAAGCGATGCTGGTCACGGTGGTGGCGGCAGCTCGACGGCGGGCTCGGAAGTGGCCTTGGATGCAGGCACGACCTCGCGGGCCCGCGATGCCTTCAGCTTGGTCTACGAAGAGACCATCGATGCCGTCTTCGCCATCGAGTCTGCACTCGAGCCGCTCGCGGGTCCTCCTGCGCCGCTGCCATGGGAGATCAAGGGGCTGCGCAACGCTCAGGCGCCCTCTCCCGCAGCAGCAGGCTACCGGCGTGCAGGCGAGACGTCTTGCGCCGCGCAGATGAGCGACCTATACCAGCGTTTCCAGATGAGCAACCCATACCAGCGCGACGAGGTGGCGTGTGGCGCGCCGCAAGATAAGCTTCCCGTCGTGCACACGGACACGAATCCCGTCTCCAAGCCCGAAAATGCCTTCGAGGCGGCAGCAGAGGAGGCGGCCCGCGCCGCGGGCTCGTCGCAGATCGCATCTGGCTCGTCGCAGATCGCCGCTGGCTCGTCGCAGATCGCGTGGTGAGCCACAGTCATGTCGGTCGGACGTTATACAACGACACAACGATACAACGAGACGGCGAGATACAACGACACAACGATACAACAGGACAACGAGATACAAGGAGATAAACAACGATACAACGATACAACAGGACAAACGAGATACAACGACACAACGATACAACAGGACGGCGAGATACAAGGAGATAAACAACGATACAACGATACAACAGGACAAACGAGATACAACGACACAACGATACAACAGGACGGCGAGATACACGGAGATACAACGACACCACGATACAACGAGATACAACGAGATACAACGACACAACGATACAACGTGAGTGTGATGGGTATGGAAGCACTGGAAGCAAGGAGAGCGCGAGCGGTCGTCCTCGCCCGCGGGCTGCGGCAGGACGGCGGGGACGGTGCGTGTGGTGTCTGCCATGGGCGATGGGGACGGTGGTGGGGAGAGTGATCACGTTCACAACTCACTCTTCCACAGATACCGGTAAAAAGACACCGGGGGGAACCGGGACACACACGCACTCAGTTTGAAATCAGGGTATGAGGAAGGGGTGCAAATCCAGATATTAATCCCTCCCCTACCCCCTTGGGTAAATCACTCAGTTTG
>JWZX01002708.1:0-27306 GCA_001275005.1 Chrysochromulina tobinii | reverse complement strand
TTGGGATGGCGGCGGGGATGGCGGCGGTGGGGATGGCGGCGGCGGCGGCGGCGACGACGGCGGTTGCATGTCGCAGTGGCTTGGTGCCACGAGGCCTAGGACGAAGAGGCAGAGCTTCATCTCGCGAAATGCGCGCGCGTTGCAGGTCCGTGCTTGTTTTCGAGGTTCGCGGTCGAAATAGAAATCCAAAATCGAAATTGCAGGAAGTTACTTTTGGAAAACTGCGCTAAACCAGTTGCAGCCGCGCCCTCCCGATTTCACACGCCGATTGTGCGCAGGAGCAGTGGCGGTAGCGCAATCGCGTTTGAACTTGACTTGACTTGCCTTGACTTGCCTTGACTGAACCCACGACCCGTGGAGATTCGTGCGATCACCGAAGCGAGACACCGGCGTGATGCGCGCCGCTGCCATGCTCCTCGGCTTTGTGGCCTCCGCGGAGGCGTACACGATGGGTGCGATGCCCGCCACCGGGCGGCGGGTGTCCGTCCAGATGGGCGGCATGGACACGAGCAAAACGTATGACTACCGCACTGGCTCGACGCCCGGGTACTCCGGAGAGAAGTTGCCATTCTCCCCGTCCTCACGCAAAATGTCTCTCAAGGGCGCGACTGGTGTCAAGTATGAGATCATCGGTGACATCACCTCCGCTATCACTGAAGCCGTGGCCTTCTATGGCAAGAAGGCGATTGCGAGCAAGGGAAGCTTCACGCTGTGCATCCCGGGCGGAAGCGTTGTCAAGGCAGCGAGCACGATGAAGAAGGACGCGATGGACTGGTCGAAGGTCCACGTCTTCTTCGCGAATGAGAAGCTGAATGACATGGCGTGCTACAACGGTGCGCAGGAGTTCATCAAGAACGTCGGCATTCCGGAGGCGAACGTGCACAAGACGATGGATGGCTCGTATGAGAAGGTTGCGGAGGACTACGCCGCAAAGATCTCTGAGCTCGTCCCCAAGAACAAGCATGGCGTGCCCTCCTTCGACCTCGTCCTCCTCGGCACGGGCGACGACGGCCATGTGGGCTCTCTGTATCCCAACACGCCCGAGCTCATCAACGGCTACGGCACTGGCAAGCTCGTGATGCCGATCAACAGCGGTGGCAAGGGGACTGTCGCGATCTCCATGGACCTGATGAACGCGGCCGATGCGGTCGTGCTCTCGGCCGTGGGTGCCATCCGCAAGGATATGGTGAAGGCCACCAAGGAGGGCCACTCTAGCATGCCCACGGGCCGAACTGGTGGCTGGATGTTCGGCAAGTTCGCGCAGTACCTGTGGCCGGCTGGCCTGGTGAAAACGGCGGATCCCCGCAACACCATCTGGCTTGTCGATGGGCCCGCCTCGCCGCTCTAAGCCGCTCGGGCTCGCAAGGCCTTCTTTGCAGCGTGCAGGTACTCCGGGTTCGAATCGGCCTCGATGCCGTGTCACCCACAGCACTGACGTCGCTCGTCGGGGATATCAGTCGCGGCGCTGCGTAGAGTCGTTCTCTTTGCACGACGGATGGTGGACATTCATAGTAGTCGTCCCGTCGCCCCGGGATAATACCATGTATTCGTGCATACTTGAAGTAATGAGGGTCAATTGGAACCAATACCTAAGCCTAACACCAGGCCCCTCTGTCCCAGCGCGCGGTTAGCGCTTCGAGCCGCCCGGCGTTATCCGCAATCCGGCGATTAAAAAGGTCCGTGCCCGAATCGTTCGGTTCCAGCCGCCTTCCGGGCGGTCGCCGTCGGCCGACGATCACGTTGGTGAGAGATGGCCGACGCGCGGCGCGGCTCGCGGCGCGCACGGACGGTATGGTAGTGGTACGCGTACCTGATACGCCGTGTGAGTGCGGGGCTTCACCGCGTGTCTCTGTCTGATGGTACGCCAACGGATCAACGCTAGGTTGATGAACGCGAATCGACCGTACATCGTGCATACATCGGCACATGTCTCGTGCGCGCGTACTGCACCGGGGCCCGTAGACGTCACCGTAGACATCGGACGGATCACGCTTTCTTGAAGAGGGCCTGCCATGCGTCGCTTCCCTGTGGGAAGTCACGCCCTGCGCTTGAAGCGACCGAAAAATCGGTGTCCGCCGCCACCTCGGAGCGCAAAGCCTCGACGAGCGCCATGGCGATGGCACCACGGTGGGAGTCGCCAGCCCCACCAGTCTCCGTGGTGGCGGTGAGCGCGGCCGAGAATCCCGGGCCTGGCAGCGTATCGCCACGGGTTAGCGAGACGGAGAGCGCGCCGCAGTCGTACAGAAGTCGCCAATTCACCTGCGTGAGGCGCGGTGTGTGGCACAGAGCGTCAGTCGTGGTGTGGCGTGCGCGGTGTGAACAGCGCACGTGCGCGACGTGGCGATACTGTAGTCTCGGCGCTCATCACGGCGCTGTGTGCGGCCCAGGCCTGGCGAGGCGTGGCGAGGCGTGGCGAGCGCCGTGCCGAGCGCATACCACGTCCTGCTGCCCGATCGTGTAGAAGGCCGGGTTGAGAAACATGGGCTCGCCGGCGCCGCCCATGAGTGCATCGCCCGAGGCGCCACCCTTGAGTGTGCCTGCGCGGATGATCGTCGTGCTCGCGCCGACCTCTTTTGCACGAGCGCGCACAGACGCCTCTTGGGCTTGATATTGTGCCACGAGGTCAGGATCGCCGGCCCATATCTCCGCGTTGGCCGCAAACTTGGCCGCCTTGGGAAAGAAGCCCATACCCGCGCCGTTGAGGTAGCGGCTCATCAGCGCGACACGCTTCAACTTCGAGCCCGTAGGCAAGAAGACGCTCAGAGCAGAGTCTGGCATGGCCTGCTTCTCCGAATCGAAGGCCACGATCAAGCCTTCGCAAGCTGCTGCAGCAGTTTCGATGCCCTTCTCGGCATCACCGCCAGCGATGGGCAGGAGCTTGATCGGCAGCGAGCCCTGCGGGTACTTATCGTCCCATAGGAAATCTTTGGCCTGCTCGATGAACTGAGGAACACATGCCAACGTGGTCTGGTAGCCTCGGATGGCTGCAAGGCGCGCAGCAAGGAGTTGAACTGCACCGTTGCCGACTACAAGCACCGGTGCACCCGGGAGCACCACGGCTAAGGCCGAGAGCGAGGCGCCGAGGAGTGCCATTGATAATTACATGAACGGCGAAATGCAGATTGCTTGGAGCAGTTGTGGAGATTGTTTCCAGCCGAATGGTGCTGAGCGATGTGTGTGCCTGTTACGGTACAGTACTTGACTTGACTTGACTAGTGGTGGCCGGCAACAAAGAGCGACTCAATCATCTTGCCAACCATGCCACGAAGCCTGGAGTCGACCTCCGCACTGCTGTGCGGCGGCACCGCAGGCATAGGCCTCGCGACGGCCAGAGCACTGGCGTCGGCTGGCGTGCCGCGAATCATGCTCGTGGGGCGGTCGCGAGAGCGAGGAGAGGCTGCTGTGAAGTCCGTGAGTGCTGCTGCTGCATCTGCCGATGTGCGCTTCACTGCGGCTGATGTGACGACGCCCAATGGCGCGACGCGAGCCGTGGCTGCAACCATCGAAGACTTCGGCGCCATCGACTTGCTGGTTAACACGGGTGGTGGCACTGGAATGCCCGAGCTGTGCTTCAAAACGCCGATCGAGACACTTACACAAGGCATGGATGGCCTGCTCCGTGGTGTGCTGCTGCCGTGCCGCGCGGCACTGCCGCATATGATGGAGCAGAAGAGTGGCACCATCATAAACGTGGCGTCTGATGCCGGCAAGTTAGCGACTCCCGGCGAAGCTGTCATCGGAGCTGGAATGGCTGGCGTGATGATGTTCAGCCGTGCGCTCGCACTAGAAGCGTCGCGAAATGGGATCCGTGTCAACTGTCTGACGCCGAGTATCGTGCGAGGCACACCCTTCTATGACGAGCTCATGGTGCACCCATTTGCCTCTAAAATCTTTGCGAAGGCCGAAAAGGCCGCATCGCTTGGCGTTGTTGATGCGGACGAACTTGCCCAGCTGGCCGTGTTTCTCGCGTCGCCGGCGGCCGCCAAGATTTCGGGGCAATGCATCTCAATGAACGGCGGCATCTCATTCGCGTGAGGGCCTGGGCGTGGAGCTAGGACCGCTAGAGCTCTACCGGGGTACCGTACCTCAGCATCTGGGCTCCTCACACCGCGGTTTGGAAGAATGGGCGCCGCCGTCGGCGCGGCCCCGGTGTGCGCTGTGCGCGCGCTGCGCTGCGCGCGCCCTCTCCCCCCGTGTTGACAGCACACTTACACGTTACTTACACGTACCCCCTAAACGCGAGTCCAAGATACATGTACGTCGCGGCGCCCTCACCCGAAACTTCCAGCACACTTTCGAGAACCAGGCACGACCTTTTCAACTGTGAGTTGGTGCCTTCTCGGAACCGAGCACGCTCCGGCTCACAGCCGTTTCACACAGAGCTGTTCTTTTCATGTTGCATGCTCGCCGCCTCGGGGTGGCGGTTGCAGCGGGGTCCGCTGCAGCTGGTTGTGCTTGGTTGTGCAAGCCTGGCACAACCATCCAACATACCTCGGCTGGGCCGCCGCAGGCGCTCGTCGCTGGGCAGCCGCTTCTGAGCACGTTGCACTCCAAGAGCTGGGTGTCGTCCGACACCGTGCGCTTGCGATTCGAGCTGCCGACGCCGGCGCACGCGCTCGGCCTTCCTGTGCCGGGCCATGTCATGGTGGTCGACGCGGCTACTAATTACCGGCCGTACTCGCCGATCTCAATCGACAGGAATGCCAAGGGCTTCTTCGAGTTGCTTGTGCGCAAGTACCCGCAGGGCCAGTTCTCTTCCCAGCTCGCTCGGATGGAACCTGGTGACCAGGCCACCTTCTTTGGGCCCGTGGCGAGCCGCTTCGAGTACCGGCGCGGCGCAACTCCGCAAATTGGACTCGTGGCTGCAGGCACGGGCATCACGCCGATGTGGCAGGTCATCCAGGCTGCGCTCGCTGACTCCACCGATACGACGCGGCTCTCGCTGGTGTATGCAAGCAAGTCGCCGAGCAGCATCCTGCTCAAGGGCGAGCTGGACCGTGCTGCAGCAGAGCATCCCGATAGGCTGCGTATTTGCTTCCTCGTCAGCCAGCCCGATCCGGCGCCAAGTGGTGGCACGCGCATGGTCGAATGGGAGGCCCTTCCCGCGGGCGTGCAGCTCGGCCGCATCGACGAGCATGTGCTGCGGGCGCATCTGCCAGCCGCGCCCGACTCTGCACGCACTGAGCGCCTTGAAGACGCGTGCCATGTGCTTGTGTGCGGTCCGGACTCGATGATCCGCGACCTCTGCGGCCCCCGCGCGCGCGATGGCGGCGTACAGCCCGGCCCGGGTGGCGCCATGCAAGCGCGCCACCCCGCTATCGGAGGCGTGTTGCGCAACCTTGGTTACCGGTCGAGCCAGGTGACTTGGTTGTGAGTCTGACGTTGCCTCAGTAGTGTAATAGAGATTACCCTAATTTGCGAATAAGTACGTACACACCACCCGCGCGGGATTTCGTTCACGCGGCAACGCGAGGTTCGTTCAAGCGCACATGTGCTTGTCCCTTCGCGCGCTTCGGTGCTGGCCCCCCCGCGCCCCGGCAGCGGCACGGCCGATCTGACTTCTGAGATGTGAGATCTGACAAGTGACATCTGTCGCGACCTAAGTAAGGCTAAGTCGAGTGTGGAGACTGCAGGCTGGAGACAGACAGTGTTGGGAGAGTAGATCGCTATGCGACTTACGTGACTATAGTGCGGAGTTTCACGGGCGTGCGTTCGAGGTGCGTGATTTTGGTGTGAATTCACGCCCCTCCCTTTCACTCCCTTTCTCTGGCCTCGCGCGCATTTCACGACCCGCGCGCGCCCCGTGCGTATGCCGACGCCGCCGCACGGCTACGTGCTTCTCGAGCGTCACATTGAGAAGAATGCAGGATCTACGTTTCGCGAGATTCTCTTCCAGAACGAGCTGCGCGGTAGGTGCATGTATTGGGGTTACCAGTTGCGGAGCGTTGCCTGGAACAGCTTCATCCCCGCGATGTACAATTTGAGCACCGAGGACATCCCTCCGCGAATCTGCATAGAGGCGCACAGCCACATCGACCACGTGACAACATGGGTGCAACGGTTCGAGCAGATGCAGGAGATGCGCGCTCATTTCGAGCGCAGACCGGAGCTCCGAAACAAAGTGGTGATGACGCTCCGCTTGCGCGAGCCGTTCTCACACTACGTCTCGTACTACCTGTGGACGGTCGTGGAGCGGCAGCACCGTCGGCCTGATCGCTTCGGCTCGAGCTTCGAGCAATGGGCGCGGAGCGTGCCCAATCTGCAGACGGAGCTGCTCCTCTCGTCCAAGGCGGCATTCACGGCCTCTTATGCGCCAGTCGGTAACAAAGATTTGGTCGCCTGGAAACGGAATTGGGACAACCCCGAGATAGCGGCCCAGCGGCGCTCGCTCGCGATTCGCATGGCCAGCGGCTTTGACGTGCTCGGCACGACGGAACGCTTCGACGAAACGACGCTGCTCGTCGCACAAGCTCTGAACTGGAGCACTGCCGACGCCGCGCAGGCTCCCAGCAAACGAGATGCTGCGCCGCAGCCGTCGGACTCTTGCATGACGCACAAGCGGGGCTATTTGGCAGGGCTGAGGAATCTGGGCCCGTGGCCTTGGTGGTGCCGCGTGCTCGGCCGCGACAAGGCCGCGGAGCAACGGCGGGTGCATCTGCGTGTGTGCCCCAATCAAACGGCATGCGCTCTGCTTATACGGCAGATAGCGCCAGTGGACCACGAGTTGTATGCGCTCGCGAAGACGCGCCTCGCCGCGGCGATCGCGAGAGCCGGGCCGAGCTGGGGCGCACAGATCGCGGAGGTGAAGCGGATCAACAGAGCCCCCAAACGAAGCTTCGACAGGGAGATGCTGTGCGCGTGGCGCACGATCCGGCCGATGGTCATTGGAGGGAAGGAGGCCGAAAAGAATCTGCGGCGCATCGTGTACGCCGCCGCGCCCAACTTTACGAGCAGCGAGACCGCTTGTATTCCGGGTGCGCAACAAGTGATGAAGCACATCTGGGCGGAGCATCGAATGGGCGGGCGCATGCCCCTCGGCTTTCCGATGGGCAGCCTTGTCCCGTACACGGCTGCGTTCCCGATCAAGTATCGCTTACGGCTGGAGAGTCTGATCCGCGCTCAGCAGGCCCGAAGAAACGAGAGCCGAGGCACGCGGCGAGCCCCGAAGAAAGCCACAGGGCGACGAAATGGACGAACTCGGACCATGAATCGGACTGCCG
This sequence comes from Chrysochromulina tobinii, assembly GCA_001275005.1. Taxonomy (NCBI): domain Eukaryota; phylum Haptophyta; order Prymnesiales; family Chrysochromulinaceae; genus Chrysochromulina; species Chrysochromulina tobinii. The sequence continues at coordinate 20,086 of JWZX01002708.1, read as the reverse complement.
TCCCGAGTCGCGATGGTCGTCGCATTTCGACGCAATTGTCATGGACCTCGAAAACTGGTTGGTCGTTTTAGGTTGAAGGTTCGAAGGAGTTCACTGTCGACTGTGGTCACGCTCAGATCGAGCACACAAAGAGAAAAGAAGGACTGTCAAAGGCAAGATTAAGATTGCCCGTGTGTCGTGCCGCCCCACCTCGAGAAGCGGATCGGACTTGACGGAGTGCTCACGAGAGCGCCTTCGCTTGTTAATCCAGAGCGCAATATGGTCGCCGCTTTCTACCTCGCATCCCTGCTGTGCGCCTCATATGTGCCGGCGGCGCCGCGCGGCGCACCATTGCGCGCGGCGAGCCGAGTGACTGCACCCATGATGATGCCGATCGGTGTGCCCAAGGTCGCCTACCGCGTGCCTGGATCAGCATACGCCGACTGGGTAAGCAACCTATTGCCACAACGCGCTGCTCGCTTCTCGTCCTCCTCCATCATCGTCTCATTCTCCATCTTCGCCGCCAAAATATCCGCCGACACCACCTCCTCCGTTGTCCCACTAGCTGACGACGCGCATCCGTCCGCCCGCTGCACAGGTGGATCTCTACAACCGCTTGTACCGCGAGCGCATCCTCTTCCTTGGTCAGGAGATCAATGATGAGATCGCCAACCAGATCATTGGCGTGATGCTCTACCTCGACTCTGAGGACAACACGAAGCCCATCAGTCTGTACATCAACTCCCCAGGTGGCTCGGTGACCTCGGGCTTCGCCATGTTCGACACGATGCGCCACATCAAGTCGGAGGTTTCGACAATCAACGTGGGCCTCGCGGCCTCGATGGGCTCCTTCCTGCTCATGGGCGGCACCAAGGGCAAGCGGCTCGCGCTCCCGCACTCGCGCACGATGATCCACCAGCCGTCGGGCGGCGCCCAGGGACAGGCGTCGGACATCAAGGTCGAAGCCGAACAAATCCTCTCCATCCGCGAGCGCGTGGTCAACTACTACTCGCAGCTGAGCGGGCAGCCGCGCGAGAAGGTTCGCATGGATATCGACCGCGACAACTTCATGAGCGCCGAGGAGACGCTCAAGTACGGTTTAATCGATCGCGTCATCCAGAGGACGTGAGCGCCGCTCGCACCTTGAAGCCTGTGAAGCTTGCTGTGAAGGCGGGGCGCCCACCCGCCCGCCGCCGTCGAGGCTGCTGTGGCGCGGGCCGCACGATGATCCGCACGAGCGGGCGGTCTCCTCTCACGCGCTTTGAACACGTACTGCATAGCGCTGTGAACACGTACAGCATATAGCTCGGCACAGAGGCTTCATTGTACATATTGGGCGCACCGGCGCGAGCGGCGCGCGCGCGCGCGCGCGGTCGCCCGCACGCCGCAGCGGGCCGTTGTGCGTTGAGGCGGCTTTTGGCTTTGGTCCCTTTGCGTTGTATCTGATCGGATGAGCACACACCACTGAGAATTTCAGGACACTGTTTCGTACTTTCACCGTAAGACTTCGACGAATAAAAATAAAAATGGTTGAATCATGAATGTAGCGGAGAAGTCGACAGTTCCGACGGATAGGTAAAGGAGCCGGCCTCGCGAATCGACAGCCGTTCAAACGGCCTGTCTCGGTTACATCGCGCCGCGCGATCCGCGCGAGACGGCGGCTCTCGAGGCCCCGGGCGGCCATTCGTCCTCAGCAGGCCGGCCGCCGCCGGGCAAACCTGCTCACTTCTCCTTCCATGGACTGAGGAACTCGAATTGACGGAACTCTTGCGTGAGCTCGAGCGGCTCGGTGACGACGCGCTTCTTGCTCGGATCGTACCGGCACTCGACGAAGCCGGAGAGCGGGAAGTCCTTGCGCAGCGGGTGGCCCTGGAAGCCGTAGTCAGTCAGGATTCGGCGCAGGTCGGGGTGCCCCTCAAAGTAGATGCCGTACATGTCCCACACCTCACGCTCGAGCCAGTTGGCACTTGAGAAGATGCCAGCGAGCGACGGCACGCCGCTGTCGCCCTCGTGCCCGCCGACGAGCGTCTTGACACGCATGCGGCTATTGTGCTCCACGCTCAGCAGCTGGTACGCGACCTGCGCGAGGCGGGAGCAGGGTGTTTGGTACAGGGGTGATCGGAAAATGAGCCGAGGCTGCACCGGTGTGCATGCAGACAGGCGGCGCTCGAGATTGCAGCGGCAGTGGTGGCCGAGGCGGGCCTCAGGCGCACCTCGAAGCGCTTCTCGCGCGTCGGCACGTCGATGGCGGTCACATCCATCAGAGCCTTGCAGCGTGTGCCAGTGTGGTTCTTGAGGAAGTCGCACACGGTGAGCACATTGGCCGGCTCGACGTAGAGCGTGGGCTCGCCCGCCACAACGACGCCCGATGTCACCAGCCGCGGCAGCATCGACTTGATCGACTGCAGCGTCTTTTGCGCGGTCGTGAAAGCCAGCGACATGGTGGAGAACACAACACGCACGAAGGGCGAACCCCTTTCCAGTCCTGCTCGAGAACTTAGTCCGGTGAAAAGTCTCGTCCGGAAACTTCCCCCAGGCGTCCGGTTCCCCCTGGTGTTTTCGAACGGGTAGGAGGCGTGATTCCGTCTTCAGCCCAGTCCCCCCGCGCATGAAGGTCGCATGAAATGCTACTAAAGGGCGTCCACACAGCCTCCAAGAAGGCGCGGCGCAGGCTGCTCCTGCTGGCGTGCATCGCTCTCGCAATCCTCTCTCTGGACCGGCTGCGTCGCGCCCGTCTCGAAATCCTCCGCCGAGGACAGCGCTGGCTCGAGTGCCGCTTCAGCCGCACGCGGGCAAGCCTCGCGCACCACATTGACATGCAGGTCGAGGCGGCTCTCGACCGTGCGGCGAGGCACCTCAAGGCGCACTTCAAGGACCACTCGATGCCACTTATCCTGCAGCGCGCCATCGACCACGCCATGGATTTGCTCATCCCCGAGGTGCGTCAGGAGACGTTTAGAGTCCTTGATGAGAACCTACGGTTCCTGCAGGCATCGCGCCTGCCGCTGCAGGGCACGGGCGCGCGGCTTACTTTTTCGCCGCTCTCTCCGCGGCGTGTTCTCACCGGGCTGAGTGGCACGCCATCGCACGCCGCGTTCGACCTGGCGGGCGGCAGCAGCGCGGCGAGTGGAGATGGTCGGGTGGACAACCAGCAAGGGCTGCTGCTCCTGCTACGCCGTGGCCGCGCGACGATGCTTCACACGCTTTGGCCGCACGATCGAACCGTCTGGCGCTGCGTGCGCTCGCCGCACTGGTGGCTGCTCGAGCTGCTGGGCGTTCTGCCTTGGGTGGGCATGTGGTGGTGGCTGCTACTCGCCGCAGCAGTAGACAAGGCCGACGAGTACCAGCTGTGTCAGTTCATAGTGGCGCTCCGCTTCTCACACTTTGCGACGCTCGGCGTGGGCGCTACGCTCTACGCGTGCATCCAGTCGTATCGGTGCACCGTCGACGCGACGCTGCCATGCCAAGCGCTTGCTCCCCAACTGTCGACCCTCGATGCGTGCTTCTGGATGCTCCAGCTCGCGATCACGCTGCGAGCGTTCATGCTGCTGCCACACTCGCTCAAAAAGGGACAGCGCGTGCTCGAGCGGCGGAGTCGCCTCACGCCCGACTTCCGGGCCGCGATCGCGGCTGGCCAGCAGCCAGCGCCGCCCGACGGCGCACCGATGGGCGGCATGCTCGGCCACCTGATGTGGTTGGACGCTGCGCTTGCATCGCTCGCTCTGCTCGCGGCCGCGATGGCGATCATGCTCGCCGACGACGAGAGCGCGGCGCTGCGCATCACGCTCTACTGGATCCGCACGCTGCATGGGCTCGGCTCCTTGCCCTACGTCCTCTTCCGACTGCCGGGGGCGATGCCCCTTCTTACGCACGCCCGCCGAACCGGATATGACTCCCTCGGTCACACGGTACCCTTCCGCGACAATTCCACCTACTTGAGCGGCCCACCGCCGAGTGCAGCAGGCAGGGGTTCGGGCGAGCATGGCCCGGTGGCACGCCGACTCTTTGCGGAAGAACCTCTTGCTGAGCGCGGCGGTGGCTTGCGGTGGGCCGAGTGGTCTTCTTGGCAGTTGGTGGCGCGACCTAGCTCGTAGCTGGTTGCGCAGCAGCAGCGCAAGGAGAGGAGCGGACGGCGCCCCGCGTCATCAGAATCAGTGCCAACTCTCGTGACATCCACTGATATTAATCCGTCTCCACACACGTAACACACAATACGTATTTTCCTTTTTCGCCTAAATATTTGAAATAATCGATAATAAATTTTTAATACGTTATACGATACGTTAAGGATAGGGTCGAAATCGACGTGTCGCTGACTCGCTGTGCGAGTCGCGGTATTCTCAATTCTCGCTGTGACGGTGAGTGAGTCGGTATTCTCGATCCGCGCGCCCTGTTCGGATCGATCGTATCACGTATGTCAATCGGTGCTGATCATTGCGTCTGGACTGGTGCCCATGACTTTTGCGTTGTCGGCGTGGGGCGGGGCCCAGGGGACGCAGGAGGGGATGCACCGGAGAGCCGCGGCGCTCCGGAGGGAGCCGCGAGGCTTGGCTCGAGAGCGCGCCAGCGCGGCCGCGCGACGGCCCGCCGGCCCGCCTGCCGAGTGCCCGCCTGCCGAGTGCCGTTCCGACACGACCGAGAGGACGCGCGCGCCAGGCGCAGGCCGCACACCGGATTCTCCGTTCGAGTCGGCATCCGTACGGTGCATCGCCTCGCGTCGCGGGCACAGCGCAGCCACGCAGGTGACCACGAGCACTGGACCGGACTTACGACCGGATACGCGGATAGGCATCAACACACAGGTGCGCACTGTCGCCCGCGCCGACATGAGCACGCCGCACAGACCCGCAAGCCAGGCCCGTGCGCCTCGACTGACCGCACTCTCTCGGACCTCCACAGTCGCCTGCATACACGATGCAGCGGGGCTGGTCTGGGATTGGCATGGTATTGGCATGGTATGAGCCACACTCGCTCTGCATAGCCATATCGCTGATCGGGATTGCAGCTCGGTGCAGAGTATGCTAAGGAGGCGCGTATGGAGGCGCGTATGAAGCCCCCAGCTCCCCCCCTCCGCATGGGCACCCCCCCCCACCCCTACGAGAGCTCCGCCTGGCCGCGGGCAGCGCTTGCGAGTAGCTAGGCCACCGCAGCCGTGACCGAAGGTGGCGTTTTGTCATCGTCCTTCTGGCCGCCGCCAGCGCTCATCGCCAGCGCGCGCAGCCAAAACGCGACCCCCTTGGCGCCCGGGTCGGGCACGGCGGCGACTGTCTCCTGCGGGACGTACGAGGCGCGGCCGGCACCAGCGCTCATCGTCCTGGTCGCTTCGGCACCAGCCTCTGCAGCGTCGGCCGCCGCGGCGAGCGCCGCTGCCATCGTGCCGCCCGCAACCGCGACGCGATCGATGGCCTCAGCTGCTGGGATCAAGGCATCGAGCATCGTTCGGTTGCCGCGACTCGCTCCTCCGTAGCGCGTCATGGCCGCGCAGCCGGAGGCGAAGGCGGCGGCAGCGGCGGCGACCGAGGGCGGCGAGTTCATTAGCGCACCAGCCACCGCGTTTAGGAAGATAGAGTACAGTGCGCCCGACGAGCCGCCCATCGAGCGCCCAACGGATGAGGCGAGACCGAGCGCCGTCGTCGCCGGGTGCGTGAGGGCGTAGCTGCTGACATCGGCCAACACAGCGGTCGCACCAGCGGTGAGTGTCGTGCCACAGTCGCCGTCACCCGCAACCTCATCCCACGCCGTCAGCTGCTTCTCGCCCGCGATCAACGCCTCAGCGGCGGCGCGGATGGCGCTCGCGACCGCGGCTGCCTGTGCTGCGTCCAAACACAGCGCACCCGCAGGTGGAACGAGCGAGGCGAGCGATCCACCAGCGCCGCTTGGGAGCGCCGGCGCGGGCACGATACGGTTGCGGTTGATCCGCCCGCCGCCGGGCCACGCTGGCGCGCTGCATGGCGCGTCGAGCCGCGCGAGCATGCTGTCGCTCAGTCGGAGCACGCTCAGCGAGAACCCGACCATGTCGAGCGCCGTCATGAACGGACCGGTAAAGCATCGCTCGACGACGACGCCATAGGAGGCTCCCTCGAGTGTGGCGACGGCGCGGCGCGCGGCGATCGAGAGCTCCATCGCCGTGCTAGCCCCCAGGTTGTTGACGAGCACGGCCACCGGGTCGCCGCTCGTCAGCGTCACGTATTTACGGCCGGCCTCCTGCGATGTGATGTACTGAAGCAGCGTGTCGACGACGCCGTCGACGGGTTGCACAGGGCTCACGACGGCGCCTGGCTCGCCGTGGATACCGAGCCCCACCTCCATGTGCCCGTCCGCGATTCGTTCTTCGCGCGGCTGCCCGGGCAGCGTGCAGCTGCGTAGCGCCACGCCCATGCTGCCGACCGCCGCCGCGGCCGCTCGCGCCTCCGCTGCGACCTCGGCGAGGCTCATTCCCGCCTCGGCCGCAGCGCCTGCGATCTTATGCACGAAGACGGTGCCAGCGATGCCGCGTCGGCCGGCGATGCCCATCCCTCGGTTGGCGAGCGCGCAGTCGTCGCCCACCACCACGAGCTCAACTTTGAGGCCGGCGGCCTTGGCCTGCGGCCGCAGTGGTGGTGGCGGGTAGCAGTGGTAAACACACAGAGCGAATGTGTGCGGTCAGCCAAGGGCGCGGCGGCACGCGGAGCTCGCGCGGCGGGGGCTGGTTTGCTGGAGCGGCGGCTTGGTGTGCCGCTCGTGCCGGCAGCGACTGGAGAGGAGCGCACCTGCTCGCACGCGAGGCCAAACCAGAGACGATCACCCGTGTAGTTCTTGACGATCACGAGGCAGCCGCCGCTGCCAGTGACATGCATGATGGCCGCAAGGACCGAATTGCTCGCCGGGCTCGCAAACACGGGCCCGGCGACAGCTGCGGTGAGCATGCCAGCTCCCACCCACCCGGCATGCGACGGCTCGTGCCCAGAGCCGCCGCCAGAGATGAGCGCCACCTTGCTCTTGTCAATCTTGGCACGGACCACGACATTGTCACCTTCAATGCGCTGCAGATCTGGGTTGAGCGTGACGCCATCGATCATCTCATCGACCACGTTCTTCGGGTTGTTGATCAGCTGCGAACAGCGGTCAGTGGCACCACAAATTGAGTCGCTCCGTTCACCAGCAGGTGTTGGGTGCGGGCACATGAAAGAGCAGGTGCACGCTGTGGCGCGACGCATGCGCCACAGCGTTCGATCGAGTGCACTCGGCGTACCTGCCGCGTCGTCGCCATGAGCGTCCGTTCCCCGAGCCCTCCGAGTGACCTCCGACGAGCGAGCTCGTGAGCTGAGCAACACGTCCGTAGCTCAACTTCACAGTCGATGTTCATAACTCGACACCCAAGACAGTCAATTTTTATAACTCGGCTGGTCGGTACCTTGTGAGTCGATTCAACTGACCCTGTCTCAATTCGACACCCAAGACTTCACAGGTGGCATTGGGGGGGATGTCGTTGTTCAGTCTCGTAACACTACGTACAAAAGTCTGAAGTACGCCGAGCTCGCGTGTAGAGCTGAGCTCAGCCGGTACGGGCTTAGGACGGGCTCGTGAGCTCTCCGTGCCCGCCATGGTACTGGCTTTGTGAGCGACGCGTGCTCGCTTGTGCCTCCTGAACGGGCCCGTGAGCTCATTCGGAGTGCCTCCAGAATTGGCGGGTCGATTGGCGGCCTCGTGAGCTCATTCCGATCCTATTCCGATCCGGCCGAGCGGCCGTGTGTCCATGCCGACCGAGCCCAGAGCTTTCTGGTTAAGCAACGCAAAGAGCGAGTATGGGATCGGCCCAACGGCTGCGCCCCGAAGCGCTATGGTCTTCAGTCCCAGATCCACCTGATGCTCCGTGATACCTCAAGCCCGATCTCGTCAGAGGCCTTGAGGAGAGAGTTCCGGCGTTTGCTCGAGCCCGTGCATGGCGCCGATCGAGCGTGCCACAAAGGTGGGCACGTACTGCTTGTAGTCACTTTGCATCGTAAGTTGATGCTCGCCTGTCTCGACGAGGCACGTTGTTATGCCGACCATGCGGCCACCGCGGATGTCGGTGTCGAATCGGTCGCCCGATCATGCAGATCGTCTTCCTGTCGCCGTTGTGCCCTTGCTTGCGGAGTAGCTTGATGGCGTGCTCCATCATGTACTGCTTCCCATCCTGGCCGCCCTTGCCCAGGCAGTGCACACGTCTCCCGGGATCCCGAGGTGGGATGATCGCTTTAAGCATGGCTGCAAACATGCCCGGCCCCGGCTGCGGCCACACGTAGCCTCTGTACAAGTCGTCGATAGCAGGGTTTGAAGCATCATTCGCCGTGTACGTGAGGTGCGCACCGTGCCCGAGAAGGTACAACAGTTTGCGGATGTACTCGTAACTCCAGTCTGCAGGCGAGGGCTCGCCTGTCGTTGGGTCGTTGCAGCTGCCGAGCTTCCCGTCGATGAACATGACCACCCAGACCAGAGGCGTGTTCGGGTTTGTCGCCGCTATCGTCGCCCACTGCTTGGCTTCCGTCTCTGACATCTCGGTGCGTATCTCCCACGTGTCGACGAGCGCTGGGCAGCGCTCGCGCAGCAGCGGGAGCCAAAAGTCGCCGCACGCGCCGCTGACGACAAAGACCTTGGCGCCGACGGGGATGTTGTCAGCCATAAACTCGACCTGCGCGTCCGCCGCGGTCCACACGCAGTCGGGCGGCAGCTTCTCGCCCACATAGTAGCTGGGCGAGCTTAGCTTACGCCGCACCGCCTCGGACGCCTTGGCGCCCGTGTTGGACAGGTACACGAACTGCTTGCCCGTGGACAACATCCATTCATGGAAGTCGGATGCGCCCGGCATGAGCGAGTTGGGCCGGTAGACGGTGCCGTCGAGGTCGATGAGGAAGCCGGTGATGCGCGAGAGCGCTGGGTCGTACTGTCGCGTCGGCCCGACCTCCTTGGCCTCCTTGGCCGCCGCGGCGCCGAGGACTATGGAGGCTTGCTTTTCCGCCGCTTTGAGCTCAGCAAGGTCGGGTAGGGACTTGGAGCTGCGCTGGACCTGCCAGCGCAAGAATGGGGAACTCTCGTCTCCCTCGCCTCCCTCATCGGGCTGCCGGTCGGGGTTGAGGGAGGCGGCTGGGAGCACGCCGTTCGAAAGTTGCAAAGCGGGTGCCCTCATTAGGATTCCAGGTCCGCATCCCAGGTCCGCATCGCAGGATCCCATGTCCCCGGGTGCCCTCATCAGGATTCCAGGCTTCGATGAGCGATCGGCGCCCCACCGTTGAAGAGTCGGCAATGAGCGAGATCGTTTGTCGCCACGGTGGCCGGTGCGATTCACGCCCGGTACGGCGGACGGGTACAACGCACCCAGGTCCGCATCATGCATGGAGCCGAGGCTCTCTACGGCACCCTGCAGCGCCTCGTCATCAACTGAGACGCGGGAGACGCGGCGGCGGCGTAATTGAGGTCATCAGAGGTCATCAGAGGTCATCAGCTGAGATGCGGGAGACGCGGCGGCGGCGCACGTTGCTCAGGCGCAAGGACGGCTCATCAGAGGTCATCAGAGGTCATCAGAGGCCATCAGAGGCCATCAGAGGCCACCGGCTGCCATCAGAGGTCATCAGAGGCCACGAGATGCCATCAAGTGAGAGGTGGCGGGGGCCATGCGTTCGAGCGCGTGCGGCGCACAGTCGCCCTTTCCGGTGAAGCCGGCCACGCGCGAGGCTACGCGAGATGCAACCTCGCGCGTCAGATCGCCCGGCGTGCTCTCGTCCTTTGTCACGAACGGCCACCGAGCAGGACACACGGTCAGGATTCGTCAGGTTCGTCACGGTCAGGCTCGTCAGGGCACACGGCCAGGATTCGTCAGGTTCAGCACCCATGGGCTCATCAGGAGTCATCATAAGTCATCAGGGGTCATCAGGGGTCATCGCCCATTTGCGCACTCAGAGGCAAAAAGGTGGCATCACACCTTGCCGCAAAAGTCTGCGACAGTCCGCTTGACCCGCGTGTCGAGTACGGTGCTCAGGTCACCGAACTCGTACTTCTCCTTTCCCGTCATCTTCCACACCTGATGAGGGGCGCAATCAGAGAGGCCATCAGAGGCCATCATGGAGGCAATCCTGGAGGCCATCAGTCATCTTGCGGACCTCCTCCTTTACAAGCGTGTCCAGCGCGATCGAGAGATATCCGAGCTCGTACTCGTCCTTGCCGCGCAAGTCGGCGACCATGCCCTTGATGCGAGCGTCTGCTTCTTTGCTGACGTCGCCGAGCTTGTAGTCGTCTTTGCCGATAAAGTCGGCCACGTTTGCATTGATGCTTTCGCGCACAGCCGACTGAAACACGATGGCCAGCTCCGTCGCGAGCCCAAGCCACTCATCGTTCTCCACCACGTTTCCAATCTTCTCATCTTCCGCCTTGGTCATTGCCATCGTCTCGCGGTGGACGACGACGTCCGAAGCCTCCGAACTGGTAATCGCCTTCGTCTCCTCATTGGCGCAGGCCGCGAGCTGGGCGGTCCGTGCGCAGCACGCGAGCCTTGAAGGGCGAAAAAGCCGATGCGTCGGTGCTGGGTGAAGCACGAGGGCCGGCAGGATGAGAGAGACACAGAGAGGCATCATAATTTCCCGCTATGAAACCTGAAATGCCTTCCGAGATTGGTGCTGACCGCGTTCGGTTTTCAAGAAGTCCTACGAACCTTTTTTGGATAGATCCGAAGATGAAAAGTTTCCCAGCTTCGCAAGAAGCTAACACCATAAGAAGTCCCCGCGCTGTGTCGAGATTCGAAGGAAATCGTAAGTCCCGATACGCGGTCATGCACCAATCCACAAAAATCTATGCTATATACCGCCTATACCGAGATTGGTGCATGACTGCGTTTCGGGACTGTTAGAAGTTAGAAGTACTAGGAACCCCCCTAACCCTTCACCGCAACGAGATCACAGCCGACATGTGAACAAACGCAAAGACATAAAAGCAATAACGGCTGATAAACCGCCACACAGAAGTTGCCCTGCGCCCTCTTTCGGCTCCAAGTTCAAGTTCAAGTTCAAGTTCAACTGTTGTTGTCTGTTGTTTATGTAGTACATGTAACTTGAACTTTCGGCTCCGACACCGGCAAAGCCGGCCAAGGGTGCTCCGCGCGTGCTTCGAACTCGGATCGGCGGACGGCGCCGACGCGCGCGCGCGCAGCGGACCCAAGAATACACACGACAGTACGCACCTGTTTGGGAAGTAGACTGTAGAGGCCGGATTACCATTTGTCATCGATTTCATGGGGTCCCTATGGGGTCCCCCATTCTAAACACTGAAGCATTACTTGTAATGCATTATGGTTATACAGTACATCATTTCACTCCTTGCGTGCGCGCGCGCGCCTAATCTCCAGCACCCATGGCGCGTGTGCGTGATCTCCACCCTCATGTGTCGCCCCTTGCTGTGTCCTGTCCACCCATGGCTTTGCATGTCCACCCATCCTTCGCATGGGAAAGCGCGTGCGCCTCAAGAGATGAGACCCATTCCGACGCCCGGCGGCGGCTTTCGAGGCGACACATGCTCGCCGACCTTCCATCCGAAACGCTGCGCGGACTCGGTCACGTAGCCTCCGCGCGGCGAGAATCCAGCCGGCCGTCGCGCCATACCTGTTTGGGGCGCGCCCTCGCCGAGGTCGGCCTGCAGCAGCATCGTGAGGACACCAAAGCCCTTGTGGTGCGTTGGGAAACCGTGCTCGACCAGATCGATGTCGTGCGTCAACAGCCTGGGCGTGTCCTCCTTTGGCCTTCCACCCTTCCAGCCGAGCTCGAGCTTGCGAAGCCGAGGAGACTGGTACGATCCATGGACGTACCAAGGGTAGTGTTCTCCGGTGACGCTCATGGACGGCGGCGGCGGCTCGTTCGCGTCGGTCGGAAACAGATTCCCCGCGAGTGGCGGTACCTTGCGCGATACGTATGCTGAGCGCAGCACCGGCTGGAAGTCGTCGGCGGTTTGGGAGAGCGCCTTGGTCTCGCGATCGTTGCGCCGCGCAAAGAGCTCATGCGACGGCTGCGACGACAGATTTGAGGCACCTGGATTGCGTACCACTCGTGGTGAGTACCCCGGGACCGATTTGGGATCGGGATACGAGTGCATCGCGGTGGTGCTATGCACTGTGGGCGTCTCATCCTCACCGAGCAGCTGTGGACGCTTGGGTCGCACACACGGTTGTCTGACTTCTGGCTGTGGTCCCTTCCTGTGATACGTCTCCGCGTTGTGCGGGTTCCACTCCCTGAGTCCATCTCTTGCGAGAATACTGTCGACTGAATCACCTGAACAGGTCTGCGATGGCACTCCCGCAGGGCGAGCCATGCTCCGTGATGGTGCAGCCTGGCGCAAATGTACGTCAGTGGCGTCAGTCGCCTGATACGGTCGAGCCGTCCAGGAGCGGCGCGGCGTCATGTGGGTCCCGCGATTTGAGAGGATAGAAGAGAGCATGGCTGGATGGGATGAAGCGATGAACGTGCGTTTGTGCGAGCTTCTCACAAGGCGGAGTCGAAGCGAAAGTAGGCGGTGGGTACGTGAAACTGAAATGCATGTCGGGATTCCAATTCCAATTTTGTGGCGACCCTTCCGGTTCGGCGTATATCAAGCCAAATACATGTACAATAGTATGCAAATTATCTTCCACGGCACACATCACCATCAGCCGCCCCCCCGAAACGCGAGAATACATTGTAGGATCCTAGGATTGTACATGTACTCTGAAACTGGTGTTTGACCTGCTGCGGCATAGTCGTACCGTACAACCTGAGAAACACTGATTGCGTGCGTGTGCGCGAAAAAAAACGTCGCAACGAACGTCGAATCTGGAAGTGTCGCGAAAGACCGCGTCCCGGCCACACACCGTCAGGCGCGGCAGAGCGGCTTCACCTAGGTACGCGCGCTGGCCCAGCCCCTATCGCGCTCAGACCAACTCTCTTGAAGCCCCTTCTCTCACTGGTGGCCGCGGCCATGCACTCGCACGCAGATCAAGAATGTTCTTCCCCTGGCATCCTACCACGGGAGCGACGGCGGCCAACGGCGGCGTTTTGTCGCCACCGGGCACTCCGCCCCCGGACGGGCCTCTGTCTGAGTTTCTGGAGGAGGCAGGGCTCAAAGACGATGTGCTCGGCCGCGTAAGGGAGATGCTTGCCCAGGAGGATGTCACGACGGTCTCTCTTTTGCGAAAGACGTGGCCAGCGCTGCGGGCGAGCATTCGAGTCGGGCCACGCTATCTGCTTGAAGAGCACCTCTTCGGGCAAGCGAATTCAGACAGCAGGCCAGCAGGTCCGACTCGTGGGAATTCCATCAAAACACCCAAACCTCTCCATCAGCCAGGCCAGAAAAGCGTCTCACCCAGAGGGCCAGTACCTCTCACTCGGCAGCTCAGCCCGGGTCACCTGGATCGAAGGGGACGAATGGGTTCCATGCGCTTGCTCCTCAACGATGCTGACAGACAGCAGCCTGAGAAGCCGATAGAGACCCCAATGGACACAGAGAGGGGAACCAGCTCGACGGATACCCCCGATGACACGCGGGATGCCACCCCGGTAACCGCCCCGGCACGCCCACCGAAGCAGTGGAAGGTCGCGAAGTCCGCGGCGGAGGTCGTCCCCATCACCCCCCGCCAAGCGACGAACGATGATGAGCTCCTCGCAAAGGGCCGTATGATGAGCACCATGCATCAGGAAGGCAATTTGAACTTCCGTCGAAAGACTAGACTGTATGAGTGGCGGGAGAGGGGCTACGCGTTCCACACGCTGCCAATTAAGGATCTGATCGAGTGGTTTGGGAGCGCCGTAGCTCGGCACACCAGCAGGGCTGACCAATCAGAGCTTGCGGCCTTCGTCAATGGGCTGTCCCCTGTCACCGCGCGTGACTTGCGTATGCTAGACCCTCACTTCACGCGCAAGTTCACGGACGCGGAGGTTCGCAGCACCACCATCAGACGGTCGGTGGACGGTCGAAAAGTGGAGGGTGGACGGCACTCGACGAAGACCAAGCCCTTGCTCGTGGTTCGCAACTCGGCCGTGGTGTGCACCGTCCACAAGCTAAACATCTCTTGGATGGCCCCTGTGAGCCCCCTCTGATGACCACATGATGACCAGATGATGACCCTCTGATGACGCAGGTGTGCGCGGTTCACGAGCTCAACGTGTCCGCCATCATCCTCCACTCAAGGGCGTTCTTCTTCCCGACGACAGACGCGTCCGCCAGTAGCCGGACCGTACAGATGCTTCGTAGGCTTGAAGCGTCGCGGGAAATGACTCGCATGCTTAGCGCCGCCGACGGCGGCGTGGGGAACGTCAACGGCGACGATGTCATGTTTGGGTTCAACGCCCTGGACGCCATCTTGGGTGAGATCTGCGTTCAGCTCTCCGCTCGCGCCGAAAAGGCCCTGCGCGACTCCGAGGCTCTTGTCACGGAGGTGGTGCGAAATCCCGACCTGATGGATGACGCGGCGACCGAACGGATGAGAGAGGGGGTGCAGCAGGGCAACTTCGTCGTACAGCGGGAGAAGGTCCTGGCGGAGGCGGTCGAGGAGATGCTCAAGACGGTGCTCGAGGTCGACATCCAGGCGATCATGGTCGTGCTCGCCCACGAGAACGAGAAGTCAGACGTTTGTGAGCTCGAGGCAATCCTCGAATCTCACCTTCACGAGCTTGGCATCATCTGCGCGCAGCTCGAGCTCGCCGAGCTCCACATTGAGCACGGCCACTCGGCGCTCCTCCATCGCGAGCATAGGTGATTGCCACTGATCGTCACTGATGGCTACTGATTACAAATGAGTGTCCTGATTGTTAATGGTTGCCACTGATTGCCACGGAGTGCCATTGAGTGGCTCTGGTGTCAATGATTGCCCATGGTCGCCACGGAGTGCCACTGAATGGCTCTGAGTGCCATAGATTGCCACTGAATGCCACTGAGTGCCGCTGAGTGACTCTGAGAGCGGCGCTCCTCCATCGCGGCATAGGACGCGCAACCGGCTCCTCCGCTTCGATGTGTACACCTCGGCCTCGACGACGGGGCTCGCCCTTGGTGCCGTCATCTCCGGCGTCTTCGGGATGAACATCTCGCCGGCCATGGACATCTTCACCGAGGACCCCGAGGACGGCGGCAGGAACTTTTACGTCACCACGATCGCGATCGCCGTGAGCGTGATCTGCGTGATCATCCTCTTCTTATGCACTCTGTACCGCTTCGACCGCTCAATCACGAATTGGGCGCTCTACTTGGTGAGCTCGTGCCGATGCCGAACGCTTCGCCTCTTCCCGCCGACTCTCTCCAGGTTTCGCCCGTGGCCCGCACAAGAGCCTCTTCAGCTCCATCCGTTATTTGAGCCACCAAGCCGTGGCACCGAGATGCGCGTGATGTTCAAGCCTGAATCTGCCACGGAGGTCGAGGAGGAAGCTGCCCAAAGGCTGCAGGCAATGTGGCGGCGCAGAATGAGTCAGGCGAACTAATGTACTGTAGCAGCGGCGTCCTCTCCGATCTCCATCCTCCGATCTCGAATTGCCATGGCACTGGGTAGGCCCTAACCAGTGCAGCCAAGCTGCCGTGCCCATACGGCGGGCCGTTGATAGGTTCGAACAGTCTGTGTGCCGGCTCGTTGTACCACACCACAGCGAGCTCGGGGACGGTGTGAGAAACAGTTAGGTACCGCATTATTGCGGAATGAATCGAAACCGAAGAATTGAAACCTCGAGTAGTCGAGTCCCGCGACGAGGCAGCTGTAACGAAGATGCAGCATGAGCATCGTTCTGAGCTGACCTTTTCGCGGAAACCTGCGGGCACACCTCCGGGAGTGCGCTGTGTGTTCACAGCCAGGTTATGTTTCACAGCAGCAGAGAAAATACATTTTTCAATGTCTCGCACGATCAGCATTTCGCCGGTGACGATCGAGTCGGAGGCGCACCGTGCTATCATCGAGACCAAGCTCGTGGACCTCTTCATCTTCCACGGCAAGATCAGCCGCGTGGCCATCGTGTGCAGCACAGGATGCGCGTTCGTGGAGTTTGAGAGAGCGGACGCGACTGCTTCAGCTCTCATGTTTGATGGCTCCCGCTTCAACGGCGTCCCGATATGCGTGAAAGTCATCGACTCTCTGCCCGAAAGTATCGAAGAATCGTGGTCGTCTCGAAGACCCGGAGAGCACACACCGCTCCGCGCCGCTCAGGCTTCTCCGAAAGCGACCCTTTCAAAAACGCCAGAGCCGAGCCGGGTCGCGAGCAGCAAGGCGCCGTCCTCGCGCCACACGGCTGCCGAGCAGCCGGCGGTGCCAATATCGCATACCGCCATGGCCGCGCGCCACATGCCCAGCTCCTTCCTCGGCGACTCGCTCGTGAGCTTCCTCGGACTTACTCTCTTCTTCCAATTGACATTAATTCTCTTGAGCTGGTAAAAAGAGCGCATTTGGGAGCTCTTGGATAAGGAACCAAGAACTTACTAAACCAACACTTTCCTGAGAGCTCCTTACTATGACACCTAAGTATGACACCCGCTCCCTCCACGGAGGGACCGGCTCGACGACCCAGGTAGGTCCCGACCGTGGACCGAGAGACCGTCTGTGCTGACGACTACGGCTGCAGCTGCGAGCTCACACACATGACGGCATTACGGCACGATGCTGAAAGCATTACATGCACAGAGAGAACATGCAGCGACGCCACGATCATGAAGGTACCAGCACATGCAAGGTCCGTGGCTGGCCACTCACTTTTGCAGCGCGGCGAGCTTGCTGGCAGTGTCGTAGGACTTTGCTGACGAGCGCTCCGACGGGTGCAAAGGCACGGGGACGACCTCAACGGCCTTCCTCTTCTCATCATCCATCCGGCTTTTCGTCTCCTCACTGACTTTCATCGCATTCGAGGCGCGCGCCATGCGCTCCTTGAACTCATGCGAGGGCTCGTCGTCCTCAAAGCGAGAGAAGGAGCTCGCCCCTTTGAGGAGCGGCAAGATGCAGCTGCAAAACTTCTCGGAGAACGACTTCGGGCGTGCGCGCAACCCCGCCGGCGAGCTCGCCATGCCGCGGCGCAAGCGAATCAGCAAGGCGTTTTCTGCCTCTCAATGGTAGCTATCCAACAAGTTATCTGCGAATGTGAAGATTCCAAGACAAGTCAAGTTCAAGTTCAAGTCAACTCTAGTCCGCTCCCCCTCCGCCATCTCCATCGACTCCCGTCCTCCCCTGCTGGCTTCCGGAGCACATTCGCTACATAGACATTCGTATGTTGATTGTCTGTTGTTTGCCTGCCTTGGTTGTTTGCTTGTTTCTGTGTAGACTTGACCAAGGACTTGACTTGAGTTCGCAGCTCGCGCTCAAGGTTGATACACTCCACAAGAAGCACCCGACTGGCGAGGTCTTAGAGGAAAGGTAGAAAAGTGTGAATCCCCTAGTGTGAACAAACTTTCGGAAATCAACGTAAGAAACCGTCGCTGCTGTTCCTTTGCCCAGCGCCCTCTTGCGGCTCCGACAAACCGGCAAAGCCGGCCAAGGGTGCTCGCGCGTGCTTCAGACTGATCGCGCGCGCGCGCAGACCTCACCCTCTTCTTCAGACTTCACCTCGACCGCAGCCATGAGCGCGCTGATGGCAAGTCAGACCACATGTTCAGTAGTTACACTGTAGTTACGCGTGTTTAAAAAGACACCGGGGGGAGCCGGGACACACACGGGACACACACGGAGCGGGCAGTAACAGTGCCGTAGCACCGGTTGTCGCGTCTGTCGTGTTAACGTTCACACGGGACACACACGGGACACATTCTGGTACCGGTTCTACATGTAGGGGTATACATGTAGGGGCCGGCGAGTTTGAGGACGCTGCTTTCCCGGGAGCAGTCGGCCGCGTGTTGTACGCTGGTTGTGCTGCGTCCAAGGCTGCGTCGTTGCGGCGCGCCCAGATGTCCGAAACGGAGGTGTCGTGAGCGGGCGCGAGCGTGAGGCCGAGGAAGGGACAAGGGTGCGCGCTGCGCGGTGGAAGTCTGGAAGAGCTCGATATCCTCATGGAATAGCCACATCCTTTCCATGCCGCGACTCCTGCGCTCGAGATGTGCAACCGCCTTCCACACCATATGTGGTATCTCGGAACGCGGCGCGAGGGCTTCCATGCCTTTTTGGCTCGAGGAGACGGGCTGACGGGGACTTTAATTTCCATACTTGGGAATCTGCAGACGTGCAGACTGCAGAGGCGGAGAAACGTAGGAGAAACAGTTTCGTCCCTTTAATAGTTGGGCGCACTTTAGGAAGGTCCTATGCAGGATTTAATTAATTTGTATGAATAGTTTCGTCCCGCAATTAGCAGAGGGTACTGATCGTGTGGTTACGCGTCGTACTTGGCGAACTCCGGGTAGAAGGCTCGGGATCAAGTTATCTCAATATCTGCGAATGTGAAGATTCCAAGACAAGTCAAGTTCAAGTTCAAGTCAACTCTAGTCGGCTCCCCCTCCGCCATCTCCATCGACTCCCGTCCTCCCCTGCTGGCTTCCGGAGCACATTCGCTACATAGACATTTAGACATTCCTTCATTCGTATGTTGATTGTCTGTTGTTTGCCTCCCGGGTAGTCGACGGCCTCTTGGGAAGTGACGGGGGTGCTCTATAGCCTACCTCAAGCTCATCCAAAAAGGCATTGAAGGTGAGATCACGCCAGAGAAACTCGCCGACTTCCACGAGGCCTACGAGATCGCGGAGAGCCACATCGACGCGAAGCTGCGCCAGCCCACCGAAGCCAAAGTCGAAATGATCACACGAATTGCCCTCTCCGACCCGGCCATCCGCCAGCTGTACCTACTCGACATCAAAGCCAAGGCGCCGACCACCATGGCACAGGCGATCGAGTACGTCGACGCGATCCTCAAGACCAATGTTCGCATCGCCGAACTCGACACGATCAACAACGGCTCGGTCGGCGCCGCCCTCGCCGCAACGCGGGCCGCAGAAGACACACGCGTCGCCGAGCTCGAGGCTCGCGTCGCACAGCTCGCTGGGGTTTGCGACGAGAGCGGTGAGCAGGAAGGGCGTTGGCGAAGGATTTGGCGGCGGCGGAAATGGGTAAGAGTTGCAAGGTGACGGGCGAGAGTCGCAAACATCCACGGTGGGCTGTTCGGCCAATTGCAAAATTTGTTGAGCTTGCGAATGGCGTGCGCCTCCTTTCCAAATAGGGGCAAGATTCGGGGATTCGTCACGATTCCTTGGATGCAGCGAGGAGAATTTTGCATCGTGAGACAAATCCGCCCGAATTTGGAAGGTCGTCTGGTACCGGTAGGTCGCGCGAATAGGTGAAGAAATCGTTAAGGTCCACCTCCGGTCCCGCCCGTTCCACCTCTTGCTTCGGACTCGGTACCGGTCCCGTCGGGCCCCCCTTATGCACCGATGTGTCCGGGAAGACGGTGCCGAGGAGCGGCGGCCAGGCTGGTTTCGTCGAGTCCGTCGCACTCGAACACGCGTGCCTCGAGCGGTGCGGTTTCCTTCTTGGCTTGCGCGGTCGAGTTGGTCGCCTCTTTGGCGGCTTGCTCGGAGGTACAGCTGGCGGATGGACGGGTCGGAGAGGGCAATTCGCGTGATCATTTCGACTTTGGCTTCCACGGGCTGGCGCAGCTTCGCGTCGATGTGGCTCTCCGCGATCTCGTAGGCCTCGTGGAAGTCGGCGAGTTTCTCTGGCGTGATCTCGCCTTCGATGCCTTTTTGGATGAGCTTGAGGTAGGAGGCCATGACGACGGCGCGGTCGGACGCGTCGGCCACTCGGCCTTCTTGGCGCGCTCGAGCATGAGATCGATGTACTTGCGTCCGCTGCCTGCGGCGTCAACCGCGGCGTTGCGGCCGTTGCGATGCCCGCCGAAAACCATGACAAGAGACGCGAGTAGCGAGGAATCTTCCTCGTCGACAGCATTCTGGTCAACGACGGCGGTTGGCATCTTGGTTGCGGCGTCCTTGGCATCGACCTTCTTGTGAGGCGACGTCTTTGCTGCGGTCGTGAGATTGTACGCGGTAACGCGCTTGGGGGTGGGAGGGCACGCGTTGGCGAGCGTGCGCTTGACGTCGGGTAGTGACTTTTGGATGAAGTCGATGGCGTCAAAGTCGTCGATCATGGTGTACCTTCCGATGCGCACAGCTCCATGCTCGACGAATAGGC
>JWZX01002707.1:0-17572 GCA_001275005.1 Chrysochromulina tobinii | reverse complement strand
CCCGAGCGAGCGAGTACTCAGTACTTGTGTTGACCGAGGGGAGCGGAGCCGTCCTTTGAGACGGCGGTGGAGTGAGCGTGGGGGGACCGCGAAGAAACTGAACTGAACTGAACTTCACGTTGGTTCACAGATGCGTAACTTTGGGCGTCCTCGGCGCGCGCGCGGAGAGCCTACTGTACCGCGTACTCTACCCGGGTCCTGCATCTTACTGGCAGGAGATGGCTAACCCACCAGAGCCGCCGCCGCCGCTGTTTGCTGCTCTGTGCCTGCCGGGCAAGTTACGAGGTGGTTCTGGCGATGCAAAGGCTGTCGCACATTGGACACAGCAAGCTGGCTTTGCCCGCAAACTGTTGTTGGGTGCGCCCTCATGGGATGGGCTTCATGTCATCCTTGCAAATGACGCTGCCAAGGCTGACATGAAATGGACGGCGAAAAGCATTCGCGAGATTTGGCACCTGCCTCAATCGAACGTGCATGAGGTGTATTATCCAATCAACGTGTCGCAGGCTGTTGCACATCGCTGTGGCAACACAAGAGGCCTCCCGATAGACACACCATTGAACGACACGCAACCTTGGATCTGGGCACGGAAAGTCTGTCACTGGGGCAACCAGTCCCGAGGCGATGTGAAGTGTCCCGGGGCTCTCGATGCGAATTATCGTTCCTTCTATGTGCAATGGGTGAAAGCTGCTGCATGCTTTGCGCGAGTGAAGGAGATCGAAGAGCTCGAGTCCCAGTGGAGATCGAAGAGTCCACTGGCGGCACGCTTCACGAGTCCCAAGTTCGAGTTTGTGGTCAAAGCTCGGGACGACTGGCCCTTCACTGATGCACCGCCTCTCGTGAGTATGCGAGTCGGCCAGAGGTCAACCTTTCACACGCAAAGCACGGAGACGCTGGTCTATGCTCGCGTGCGGTGCGCGCCAGTCAGTCATCGAGTGCCAGTCTCCTTTCATTCGATGAACACACATAATCCATGGTCTATTAACGGGGGATGCCCGCTGGGAACTTATTTCATGGATGACCAATTTGTCATAGCACCACGTGCACGGGCAGATGCTCTCTTCAGGGCAGAAACTCTTTCATGCCCGAACGTCAACCAATCCATTCGAGACGCCGTGAAGTTCTGGTGTGGGGGCTTTGCCATCCCGGAGTGCTTCTTGTACGTGCATCTTCAACTCGAGCCCGTACAGTGGATTCACTCGTACAGGCTAGACTCACGATTAACCGTGTTCGCGCCCATCCCCGTGATGTGGGACAATTTTGAGAATCTGAGTAGGGATCCGCCGCCGCCGCCGCCGAGGTACAAGAGCAGGCGCCGCAGCCCAGCTCTAGGGGCGTCGAAAGCCTAGGGGTCGCCCACGACGGCGCGTCTCCGCACTGCACTACTGCACAGCCCGGCCGCGGCACATCACACTTTCTGAAACATGTATCTGTCGTATTGTCTGTCGATGTGTCGAACCTGTGTCTGTGAGATCGTCGATCGTCGTGGCGCGCGTGGCACGTGCGATTAATAGAAAACGGATCGCGCCCGAACCGAACTCCAGTGCCCGCGCGTGTTGAACACAGCAGACATCAGAACGCGCACCTAATAGAAATACTCGCAAATACGACCCGACAAGGTTACCGCAAGGACACGGTACTATGTAGGTACAGCTATCCGATCGACAAAGTGTGGTCGAACGCGAACCGGGACGCACGGCCACCTAACGCGTGACGCGCGCCATTTTGGGCTCTCACGCGCCTCGCCCCACGTAACGCCCCTTGGGCGGGACGGGTACTGGAAATGCCCAGCGCTTGCTCCTGACGCTCCTGCTGTTATCTTGCTGTGTCTCCCCACGGTGGCGAAAGCGGCCGCCTCGCGAGCTGTCGCCTACACAGAGCAATCAGGGGCCATCAGGACGGCCATCCGGCTGATGACGCTGGATGGCCATTCAGAGTGCCGCACTGATCGCCGACACGTATCCATGGCGAGTGTCCGCTTGAGGAGCACGCCATTGAGCGCCGAGAACCTCCGGTGTGAATTCACACCTACATGTAGTCTCCGCCGCCCATGCCATCAACAGACCCTCCTGCTCCCGGACCTGGCTTCTCCTTCACCTCCGTGATGAGCGCGCCCGTAGTAATGACCGCGGCGGCGATGGAACAGGAGTTGAGGATGCACTGCTGCGTGACGAGCGCCGGGTCGATCACGCCACTCTTCAGAAGGTCTTCGTACTTGCCGGTCGCAGCGTTCCAGCCGAATCCGAACGCCTGCCCCTTGACACGCTCGAGGACCACCTCGCCTTCCTCGCCCGCGTTCTCGGCAATCTGGCAGATGGGCACCTGTATGGCGCGGAAGAGCAGATCGACGGCGAGCCTCTCCTCCTCGCCATTCATGGCGGCGAGAATCTGCGGGGGAAGCCAAGGGGTCGCTAATTAGAGGTCGCAATCAGAGATCCATCAGAGGTCCGTCGGAGATCCATCGGAGATCCATCGGAGGGCATTCTAATTAGAGGTCGCAATCAGAGATCCATCAGAGGTCCATCGGAGGGCATTCTGAGTTCAAATGGGCATCACCTTGTCCTTCGTGCGCAGCAAGTAGACGAGAGTCGAGCCTCCACCGGGCACGATGCCTTCGTCCATCGCGGCCTTGACCGAGTTGAGTGCGTCTTCGTACCGCAGCTTCTTGTCCTTCAGCTCGGTCTCTGTGGCAGCACCCACCTTGATGCGACCGATGGCTCCTCCAAGCTTGGCTATGCGCTCTTGGCACTTCTCGCGGTCGAACTCGGAGTCGGTGTTCTCCATCTCCTTCTTGATCACCTTGATGCGCTCATTCACCTGCTCCGTGTACTTGCCGGTCGCAATCATCGTAGTGCGCTCCTTGGATACCTGTTGAGGGAGGCAATCAGAGAGGTCATCAGACAGGTTATCAGAGGTCATCAAAGAGGTCATCCGAGAGGTCATCCGAGGTCAGCCGAGAGGTCCTATCAGAGGGGCCATCGGTGGGCCCTCCGAGGTCATCAGAGGTCATCAGAGGTCATCAGAGTTCATCAGGGTTCATCAGAGGTCATCAGAGGGGCCATCGGTAGGCCCTCAGAGACGCACCGCAATCATTAGCCATCATTAGCAATCATTAGCAATCAGTAGCCATCAGTATCAATCCGTGGCGATCCGTGGCGATCCGTGGCGATCCGTGGCATTCCGTGGAAATCCGTGGAAATCCGTGGAAATCCGTGGAAATCCGTGGAAATCAGTGGAAATCAGGGGCCATCCGTGGGCCCTCGGAGGCGCACCGCAATCCTCTCCGCGGTGCCATCAGAGGCCATCAGAGGCCATCAGAGGTCATCAGAGGCGCACCGCAATCCTCTCCGCGGAGCCGAGCATCTCCGGCGTCATGGCCTCGAGTGAAAGGCCGAGCTGCTCGGTGATGAAGGTGCCGCCGGTGAGCACGGCGATGTCTTCGAGGTAGCCGCGCCGGCGGTCGCCGAACCCGGGAGACTTGATCGCCGCCACGTCGAGCACGCCGCGCATCTTGTTCAAGACCAGTGACGAGAGCGCCTCGCCTGACACGTCATCAGCGATGATGAGCAACGCCTCTTTCGTTTGCACGAGGCGCTCGAGGATGGGGACGAGCTCGTTCATGTTCGTGATCTTGCGGTCGGTGATCAGCACCCGCGGGTTTTCGAACTCGCACGATTGCGTCTCCTGGTTCTTGACGAAATACGGCGAGATGAAACCTCGATCGATCTCCATGCCCTCGGTGAACTCAATCTCGTCGACGAGGGTCTGGCCGTCCTCAACCATGGTGGCGCCGTTGGCGCCGACGCGCTTGAAGCACGAGGCGATCGTGCGACCCATCGCCTCCGACGCCCGTCGCGATCATCGCCACATTCTGGATGTCCGCATCTGAACTCACCGCCTTGGCGACCGCTTTGACCTCCTCGGCGAGCATCTTGGAGGCCTTCTGCAGCCCGCGCTGCAGCGCCATCGGGTTGGCGCCCGAGGCAACCAGGCGCAGGCCCTCGGTCACGAGGGCCTGCGTCAGCACCGTCGACGTCGTCGTGCCGTCGCCCGCGCGCTGGTCCGTTTTGGACGCCACCTCGATCAGCAGCTTCGCGCCAGCGTTCTGCCGCTCGTCCTCGAGCAGGATGTCGCGGGCGATGGTAACGCCGTCGTTGACAACCTCGGGAACGCCGTAGCTGCGCTCGAGAACGACGTTGCGCCCTTTGGGTCCGAGCGTCACCTTCACCGCGTTTGCGACCGCATCAATGCCGGCGAGCAGCGACTTGCGGCTCGCGTCGCCAAACTGTACCTCGGTCGCCATCATCGTGGCGCCGATGCTGCGCCGCTGCGCCGCTGCACCCGGCACCACATACGCCGCCGCCGCGCCCGTCGTGAGGCTCGCGCACGCGAGGATGCGACACAACGTCTGCGTCGACGTGACAGCCATGACTCCCGCTGTTGATCTCCTGATGATGAGAGATATTCGAGGCCACTTCACGTTCACTGATGCTGATCAACACAACGCGTACGTACGGTCCCAAGCACAGTAGTTCAAGTTCAAGTTCAAGTTTCTCTCACCTCCGCTGATAGCCTCGAGAGCACATTCGATAGGCTTCCTGTTAGGTTGTCTGGGTCCGGTTGTCTGTTGTTTCAATTGTACATGTATGAGTGAACATTGTACATGTACTTGAACTTGAACTTGAAGCTACTGTCCTGACTTTCAGGGTTGGGCTCGAGCCCTTCAAATTGGAGAAATTAATATTGGGAATCGGCGACGAATTTCTTGATTGCGAGTTTGGCTTTTGGGGGAGCACTCACGCGCCGTCGGCCGCGGCGAGGGGTGTGGTACGCGTACGCCGGAAGGATGGGAGCTGAACAAAGCAATACCTCCCTCAACATCGGTGACATCGGGGCTTCAGGTGAAGGGGGAATGGACACGGCCCGCATGGTGGGCATGGGCGCCGCGCAGCGCCGCGCGATGGCAGAAGCGGAAGGCAAGAAATTGCCGAAGCACGTCAAAGATATGGATTCCGAACAGTTGGGGGACCTGGTAGCGAGCACGCTGGACTTTTGTGTGAAGCACTATGGGAGCATCCCGACGAACCAGGTGCTTATCAAGACCGCGCAGTCGGTGCTGACGAGCCTAGCCATCGAGGGTGAACTGATCACACGAGAGAAGGAGGTTGCAGAGCTCGTCGACTTGGTGCTCGACGATGGGGAGCATCAAGACGCTACCGCGTGAATCGGCGCATACACACGAATGGGTTTGGAGACTGCGTGCGGCCACACGGACTTTTTCCGCGTGACCAGTTCCGAACAACGGCGCCAGGCAGCCGGCAGGCAGCATCAGCCTTTGTAAAGACCGCTGTGCCTGAGTGTGGGGGCTCGAGAGGTACGAGGTATGGATCGGATAGCGCAGAGGCCCAGCGGCGGGTTGCATGCGAAAGGTAGCCTAGCGACGTCATGGCCCCCGGTGCTTGCTCGCGGATTTTCTCAGCACTCAGGCGTCTGATCGTCGTGTTGTCTGTTGTGGGCTTGTTGTCGTTGTGGCGCTGGTGGCGGGGCCGCGGGGGCGCCAGTGTTACGGTTGAGTGTAGTCTGTAGAGCGTAGTCGTGCACAAATCCCCGATCGTAAATAAGATCACACACCCACAGCACACCTTTCACGACCCGACCACACTCCCGAACGTGTGGGACGCGCATGGGGACGCGACTGACGCGTGTGGCGTGACGCTGACGGGTCACGGGAGGCGCCACGCACGCAACACGGGAGGGGACTCGCCCGTGCACCTGACCCGGAGCCGGACGAACGTACCGCGCGGTGTGGACCATGATGAGAAGCGGGCTGCGCAGAGGTCATGGCAGAGGTGCTGCAGCAGAGCTGCGTCAAGCTCGCAGCGGAACAGGACGATGCCGTGGCGCAGTACGATGTACGATCTTGGAGTCATGCACTTGCCCGACGGACGCAGTGTAGCCCAAGCTTACTGGAGTTACCCCAAGTCCCCAAGATGATGAGCGAGCTGCGAATTGCATGCTTTTCAGTGTCGGATCCATGCGGATGCCGGGATTTATGAAATCTGTGTTTTGTCCGCGCCCGAAGAAACAGAAAAACAGTCCAAGCCAAAGTGTATCCGATAAACAGAACACAAGGAATGAACAACGTCAAGGGGCTTGCAGCCAAGGTGAGGCGACAGCTACTCATCGACTCCACTCACTTTTCCGAGTATGACTGGAACTCTGACCAGAAGCTCGAGTTCGAGCAATTCTTGGCGATGCAGCCCGAGCTGGTACGTCAGCGTCACTCGTCCGACGACATCAACAAGTGGTTCGAGTTTGCCGATGTGAACGGTGACGGCTCGCTCTGCGTCAGCGAATACTTCCGCTGGTCCCTCAGCAAGTCGTTGATCAAGTATGGCAAACACACCCTTGAGGAGGCCTTCGCTCGCTACGACCGGAACAGCACCGGAGATCTCGAGCTCCATGAGTTTGAGAACGCGTGCCAGGAGATGGGCTTTGGCAACGTGGCCGTCGACATCTTCAAGTCGCTCGACAATGACAACTTCGGCGTCTTCACGTATCGGAGACTGTTCCAGTCTCTCGAGGACCAGGTGTCAGTGGGCCCGACGATGAAGCAGATGCTCTCTGCACTTGTGTGGTCCGAAGACGCTGGTAGGCAATCCCAGACCGAGAGCAACCAGCACGCGCTCGATACACGAGATTGGGCCATCCGAGGCTTGGACGCGGCGAGCGTGCGCCAAGAGCTCCAGAAGCACCTAGCGAGCAGCGGCGCGCACGTGTACGACATCATGCACCTGTTCGACCAGGACGGGGACGACAAGCTCCTCATTGACGACATGGAGTTTTATGTGGCACTGCGCGACAAGTTCGGGTACGTGATACTCTATACTAGAGCGCGCACGCACATGGACGTTCCCTGAATGGTCCCTGAATGTTTTCCGTTCGTAGATGCCTCGCTGAGGTCTGAGTGCCCACTGGTGACCTCTCTGATGGCTTCTCTGATGACCTCTCTGATGGCTTCTTTGATGACCTCTCTGATGACCTCTCTCAGTGCCTCCCTCGACAGGTACCGCGGGAGCGCGCACGTAGTCTTCAGCGTCTTCCGCACGCTCGACACCGACGGCTCGGGCCAGATTGGATTTGATGAGCTGTTCGAGTTTGTACACGGCAAGCGGCACTCCCTCGACACGCGGAGCCAGCGACGGCTCCCTAGATTGCTCGAGCCACCGCCTGGCCTCACGCTCGATACGATGCTGTGGGATGTGGAGACGTTGCGCACGCTGCTCCAGCAGGTGATTGAATCTGATTGCATGCTATGCGCACAGAGTTCATTTGATCACATCCGAGCTCAAAATGAGCTCATCTGATTGCATTTGATGCGATTGGGGATTGGGGTGACTTCTGCTCGGGGTGACTTCTGTTGCATCTGATTGGGGTGATTGCATCTGATTGGGGTGACTTCTGATTGCATCTGATGGGGTGACTTCTGATTGCATCTGATTGGGGTGACTTCTGATTGCATCTGATTGGGGTGATTGCATCTGATTGGGGTGACTTCTGATTGCATCTGATTGGGTGACTTCTGATTGCATCTGATTGGGGTGACTTTTGCGTGCCATCTGGGCGGGCAGATGATCGAGCGCTCCAAGCTCAGTCCATCCCTGATGACCTCTGATTGCCTCTGATGACCTCTGATTGCCTCTGATGGCCTCTGATTGCCTCTGCAGATGATCGAGCGTTCCAAGCTCAGTCCATCCGAGCTCTTTTCAGAATGGGACGTCGACGACTCGAAAGAGCTCACGCGCACCGAGTGGCAGAAGACGATGTTCGACTGGTTCTTCCAGGGGCACAAACCCGGATTTGTGGACTCATGAAGTGAGCGCTCACAGTGATGCGGCGT
Source organism: Chrysochromulina tobinii (assembly GCA_001275005.1). NCBI lineage: Eukaryota > Haptophyta > Prymnesiales > Chrysochromulinaceae > Chrysochromulina > Chrysochromulina tobinii. Next base: position 9,672 of record JWZX01002707.1, on the reverse strand, counting down.
TCACCGCGTGCGAAAAGATGGAGGCGGACAATCCGATCGCGCGCCGCGCGTTGCATAGGCGGGGCGTCGTCGACCAAGTGCGCCTTCAGCGCTGGCTCAGCGCGCCGAGTACGCATGTCATTTGCCGCAAGCCGAGCCAAATGATCCGTCAGCAGAACCAGCGGCGCAAGCAGATGCTCGCACGCGGCCAGCAGAACACGGCGCACCGAGTGGACGTGTCCACAGTGGTCGAGGAGGCGATCGCGTCGGCTCGGGCAGCCAGGTCCATGCGCGACGCGATCGTGCGCAAAAAGGCGGTGGAGAGGCTCCGAAAATGGGCTTTCTCGCGGGGGCAGCGGTGGGACCTGCCCCCACTGCAGCGATGGGACTGGGCAGCCCCCACGCAGGGTTTCGTCCGGCATCCCTCAGGGGGGTGCCTGGGGGATGCCTCCCCACAGGGCTTCGTTCGCAAGCGGGCTGACATCCGCCTGCCATTTGGCGGGCTAGATGGGCCGCTCACTCACAGGGGGGCCCTGGGGCCCAACCAAGCAGATCCCTTCGACTTCGCCGCCCTCTCAATCTCCCGGTGCTCCACACGGCGCTATTTGGCTCCTCGCACGGCACTTACCGCAATGATGAGCTCGCCAATCAATCGTCTCGCCATGGACGGAAGTAGCGTCGGCCTTTCTTCGCACAGATTGAGAGAGTACTCCACGTCGCCTTTCACGTCTGAGATCTCGACCACCTCGAGATCGGCGAGATCGGCGAGGTCGGGTCCGATGCGCCTGACGACGCCGCTCAGCGGCACTACATGGGGAGAGGCGCCGTTATGGGCCTCGGACTCTCTCTCGAACTCGGAGCCCTTGACCCAAATTAGGAACTCGGATCCCATGGCACAAGTGAGTGGAACTTCAAGCATCGTGCGCTCGCCTTCTTCATCGTCAAAGCCGCCGGGTGGCTCCGTCTCGTTCCTTGTCTCTCCACAACCTCCACCTAATTTGGGACCTCCTCCGAATGAGCATTCCAAATTAGGGACCTCCTCCTCTCCACGGCCGCATCGAGTGTCCTCAGTGCGCCTCTCCGTCATGCGGCCGTCCCAGATGATCCTGAGGACTTCTCCCGCCCGGCTGCTCACGTACAAACAGGAGCATGTCCCTCAAACTAACGTGTAGCGACCAGGAGCGGAGACCGGAGCAGGAGCGTGGACCCGTGAGTCGTCTGATGAATATCCTATGGAGCGCCCCGCCATCCGAGTTGAGTATACTCTAAACTACACGCTCGTCTCGACAATCAACACCGCAAATAGAGTATAGAGCCGGACAAAATCACAAATCAGAAAAGGACGAATCATCAATTAAATCCCAAAATCGGTACTGCTGAGTGCGCGGCAGTGGACTCCCACCGCACCAGTGTGGGCAGCTGGGTACGAGTAGTGGACGTCCGGAGCAGTGCGGTGTGCGCGTGGGGAGCGGGACGCAGAGAGGTTGCTAGAGTCGAGGCCATGACCTACTCACTCTCCACGCCCGATACGGCGCCCATCAGCATCGAGGGCAGCCATGGCACTGCGATCGCTGAGTGTGCATGCATCGCAGTCGGCAGCTCGAGACCCGAAACGGCCACCCACGGCCGCACGCACTTCTCGACGAATGTGCTGCCGTACATGCCTGTGGGGAATTCCTCGTCGTCCGAGTCGATTGGCCCGCCCGAAATCGGCTTCTTGTGATAATCGAGCTTGACGCCAAGCCGTACACGGCGCTTGGCGCCCCCCCCTGGCACGCTGCCCAAGAGGTCCTCCACTGTGCCTGTCCAGCGAGCGATCGTGCCGTCGAAGCCCGTGTTCTCGTCGACGCCGCCGGAGATGAAGAGCTGATCGTGTATGACGGCGAGGCCGGCACCCACCCGCGCACTGGCACTGGCCTGGCCAAGGTACTTCCATCGACCGCACGCCCACGACGGGCGCAAAGCCCTCAGTGCTGTGTGGAGGGCGTTCTCTGTGATGGCATGCTCTCTGGGTGTGTCGTGCTCGTCCTCGGCCCCGACGGCGACGACTTCCATTGCAGCCTGCACCTCGAGCATCGCCTTGAGCACGTCCTCTCCGACCTCTGGTCTGCGGCCGCTCGGCCCTTGGTCCCACGCACACCGTCGATAGTCTCGCCTCCACGGCTCCTCCTGCTCGGGACTCTGTTCGACGAAGGTGAAGGCGGCGACGCCGCAGCCGTGTGACAGGCCATCCCCCGTGTTCGCCCCCCTTGCTCCGGAGCCTCTGCCCGCTGAAATGATCAGATGGCCGGCCCACTCGGTGCATGCCTGCGCGTTGAAGCCGAGGTTGAGGGCGTGACTCGCCTCGTAATTCGTGCCCAGCTGCCAGCCGGCTTCCGGGTCGGCTGGGTTGAAGACGAGCGCGAGGCCGCCCACGAAGCAGACCAGCCGGCTAGCGACGCTCCCGACAGGTACGAAGGCGATCGGACGCTGCAGGACCTGGAGCTTTTGCATCGCGGCGAGGTGAGCCTTGTTGCGCCTCCGACGCAACACTTCGTCCACGAGCATCTCCTCGAGCTCGAGCTGACGGGAGAGTCGCACGAGAGTCTCCTCGTCGAACTCGGCGCTCGGGAGTGGGGACCACGTGTGTGTCGCGAGGTCGAGCACGGAGCACACGGTGCCGGCACCGCGCATGTCCGCGTACCCGCCGCCGACCACAAACACCTTCCCGTCGACGAGCGCGCCGCCGCAGCCATGCCTGGCGCACGGCATGTCCGGCAGCGGCGTCGCAGCGTGCGTCAGGGCGTCGTAGATGAAGGCGCTCTTGAAAAAGGTGCGCGCGCGCGAGGGGTGGTCGTCGCACCCGCCCGCGACGACGAACCGTCCCGAGCCGATGTCGACCACCGCGCAGTCGATGCGTACGATGCCGTCGCGCACACGTGACGCTCCGAAGACCGCCTGGCGGCCATCGCGCTGCTCGTGAATCGGACGCCAGTGCAGGCGTCCTGCCGTGGAGAGTGTCGCGCAACTCCACGTCGGCACGATGCAGCCCATCGCGAAACCAGTCGTCAGCGCCATCGTCTGGCGGGCTGGAAAGAAGGAGGCGATGTGAAGCGCCAATCCCTCTTCGCCGCGGAGGCGGTCGAGCAAATAGTTGCGAGCCACGCGCAGCTCGAGCTGCCGCTCCCAGACGGCCTGCGTCAGGATCGCAACCCGATCTTCCTCATGGTCCGCACGGAGCAGGTTGCTACGGCGTATTGAGAGCGTCTGCCGCCTGCCGTGCAGCAGCTCTACGCCTAGGCGCCCATCATCGTCGACCCTCCGAACGACGACGCCGGGAGCATAGTTGTAGTGAGGTGCCCGCTCGAGGCGCACGACCACGACGATCTGGCCCTCGTGCAGGCTCAGACCGTCGTGGTGGCGTGAGACTGCGCCAGCTTCGTCGCTTGCCATTCTTCAGGAACTTGCCGAAAGTTGCAATCACACGCCGGACGCAAGCAAGGAGCCTAGCCAAGTTCTTGCCAAGTCTGGGAGGCATGTCAACGGAAGCTAGAACCAAGACAAGGCAAAGCAAGGGGGCCGATTAGGAGCCATTTGCCTGACGGTCTGACCCCGCGCGCGAGCAGCGGTTTCATCTTGGGACGTGGCACTTTGATTGAAGTCGCAGAATCGCAGTTACTCGTGCCGACGTCGGTCCGCGCTAACAACAAACCCTGCTAACATGGGCGCTGGCTCCTCCCTGGTTGCGACCCCGATGGGGTACCGCGCGAACACGCTGCTGCCGTCGCCCGAGGGCGCCATGTTCAAGCTCGCCGTCGTCCAGTTCAAGGTGCCGGGCGCCAAGAACGGTGGCTCCGACAAGGGCCCCGACGGCAACCGTATTGACTCGATCCCGATCGCGAACTCGATTATCAAGGCGGGCGGCGCGTGCGACCTCATTCTCTTCGATTCGGAGAAGAACAAGGATGACGTGAAGGAGTTCGAGGCCCTCACGGCCAAGTATGATGCGCTCGTCGTGCGCATCAACCCCGGCCAGCTCTCGCAGGGCACCGCCGAGGGCACCCAGGCCCGCTTCGACGACCTCATGAACGCGTACATCGCGAAGGGCAAGCTCATCTGGTCGTCGCCCAAGATCCAGACTCAGATGGGCGCCAAGGACGCGCTCGTCAACATCGGCAGCCTCAACTGCGGCCTCAAGGACACGTTCGCGTACTACACCGAGGAGGAGCTCGTCGTCGGCTTCAAGAAGACGTGCGCCTTCCAGCCGCGTGTCATCAAGCAGAACCGTGGCTCGGCGGGCGAGGGCATCTGGCTCTGCTGGCTCTGGGATAAGGCGTCCAACACCAAGGTCGAGATCTACCCCTCGTCTGAGTTCGGCGCCAAGTCCCTCGGCGACGACGACTACCTCAAGCTCATGGAGATGAACGACAACCACGTCGAGTACCACACCGTCAAGGAGTTCATGACCTTCTGCATCAAAGGCCCGGCCGGCGAAGGCGCGGGCGAGTGGAAGTCGACCTTCCCGGGCGAGTACCTCAAGGGCGGCAAGGCGGCGCACGGCCAGCTGGTCGACCAGCGCCTGCTCCCGCGCATCGACGAGGGCGAGGTGCGCATCCTGATGGCGGGCGACACGTGCCAGATGGCCATCCACAAGAAGCCTATGGGCGGCGGCATGTCGGCCGTCGGCGGCATGTCGGACTACACGTACTACAAGCCCAGCGACAAGAAGTACCAGAACCTCATCCAGAAGCTGTACGCCGATATCCCGACGCTTCTGCCGTCGCTCCACCTCGAGGGCGAGCCGCTGCCGCTCCTGTGGACGTGCGACTACATTCCCAAGAACCCCGACAACTGGCCCGATGGCCCGTACGCCCGCAACTGCCCCGACGAGAAGACCGAGTACACCGTCGGCGAGTTCAACTGCTCGTGCGTCGGCATCTCCAAGTTCCAGGCCGTGTGCGGTGGCGAGAAGACGCTCGCCGACGTGCCCGACGAGGACTACTTCGACGCGTGCCAGCTGACCGACCTCATGGGCGTCAAGGCCATCGAGATGCTCCAGCACGCCAAGAAGAAGTAAGCAGCAATCTGTCCATGTGAGCTGGGCGTCTCGCCGAGCCAGATTGTTCCCTCCGCGAGATTGTTCCCCTCGAGCACCCAAGGGGAGGGGGGATGCGCACAACGTTGCCTCGTGAGAGCGACCTTAACCCCCCGGGGGGGTGGAGGAAGGAGGGCGGATTCGTGCCGGTTGGCCGACCTGATGGGCATGATGAGACTGCCGCTCTTCATGCTCTTCATGTTCAGAGGAAGAAACGGGAACATGGGTTCCCGGTTGGGGGCGTGTGTGTGTGTGTGTCGCTCTATGTCTATCAGATAAGCGGGGGGAAGACGAGAGAGCCCTTTGGTCAGAGAAGAAGGTCGTGGTGTCGCGCGCGTCGTGCGTGGGGTGCGGGGTATCATCAACCCTAACTGCGCGAATACAGTATACCGCTAGCCCAAAACACTAGCCAAAACGCGGCGCGCGTTTTCGGTTTTGTCGTGGACAAGATTCTGCGTTCACGCAGACGGATTAACCGGATAGGTCATGCCACATGCATCATCACCTTAGGAACGATGAATCAAGAGTCGGGCCAGTGTCATTAGTTGTGCCCGGGGTGCGGAGATTAAATATTGAGGTAGATCACTTTAATTCGATCGCCCATGGTCCCACTACCGCACTAGCCACCACATGTTGAAACACCATAGCGCATAGGCGATTGGGGTAAGCGGGTGACTACCTGTGTGAGTACATGCAGTGAAACCCTCCTTTCCACTGAGGTCAAAATCTTGTGCCCCAAATGTTCACTTGAACGACCGCAACGGCGCCGGCGTCTAGGCGATGTTGACACACCTCCTGTCGGCTGTTCTAGCAGCCTACACGACGACGGCGCCAAATTTTGGCGCTCCGGCGGTGCACTGGCCGAGGCACTTGCGCTGCTCACGCTCTCAGCAGCAGCAGCAGCAGCAGCAGCGGCGGCGGCGGCCGGCGGTGCGCATGCAGCACGAAGCAGAGGTTGATGAGGACAGCAGCGATGCGCCAGAGGTGGTTCTGCTCGAGCCAGGCACAGGTGCTGTACCCACCGCCCTGGCTCTGCTGGCGCAGCAGCAGGCGTCTGGCGCGCCGCTCGACGCGCTTCTCGCACATCACGTGCGCGCCAACCACATCTGGAACGACGAGCTTGCCGCGATCCAGGCGACCCTCGAGCGAGCCGTGCGCTCGCACGCGCGGCTCGAGTGGCGGCTGCGTGCGCTCGGCGTGGACCCGAGCGCGCGCAACCGGCTGCTCGCGAGCCTGCGGTTGTGTGCCGAGTGGCGCGTGCCGGCCATCGGCGACGCTCTCCGTCTCGACGCCGCCGAGATGGCCTGGCTGTGCGCCCTCACGCCGCCTCTAGAGTGCGCCGGCATGCCCCTCGCCACGCGGCTCGAGTGCCCCGCGTGGGCGTGGCCGCGCATGTGCGCCGCCTTTGGGGGGGACGAGCAGCAGGGCAAGGAGCAGGAGGGCGGGCCGCATCCGGCGGGGACGCTCGAGCGACAGATGCGTGCGCTCCAGCTGCCCGCGCCGCTCGACCTGCGCGTAAACACGCTCAAGGGCACGCGGAACGCCGCCCTCGAGGCGATCCGACGGGCGGGCTTTTCAGCCGAGCCCACGCCCTTCTCGCCCGTGGGCATCCGGCTGCAAGAGCGCGCGGTCGCGCTCGGCCGTGTGCCCGGGCTGCTCTCAGGCGACGTGGACGTGCAAGACGAGGGGTCCCAGCTGCTCGCGCTGCTTGTGGGCGCGCGCGCGGGCGAGCAGGTGCTCGATTACTGCGCGGGCGCGGGCGGCAAGTCGCTCGCCCTCGCGGCAGCCATGCAGAACAAGGGCGTCTTGGTTGCCGCCGACATCGACGAGACGCGCTTGGGACGCGCCGCGCCGCGCTTCGTCAAAGCGGGTGTCGACATCGCACAGCGGCACGTCATCGCGCCTGGCAAGGACGTCTGGCTCAAACGGCGGAAGCGCCACTTTGATCGCGTCCTCGTCGATGCTCCGTGCAGCGGCTTGGGAGCGTGGCGGCGCAATCCGGATGCGCGCTGGCAGCGGCGCACACCCCCGCTCGAGGAGTTGCTGCCGCTCCAGGCCGACGTGCTCCAGCGCGCCGCACGGCTCGTGCGGCCGGGCGGCACCCTCGTGTACGCCACGTGCTCGCTGCTGCCCGACGAGAACGAGGAGCAGGTGGGCCGATTCCTCGCGAGCGAAGACGGCGCCGAGTTTGAACTCACGCCGCCTGCGAGCTTTTTCGCACCGCTCGACGGCGACTACTTGCGGCTGAGCCCCGCCGAGCATGGCTGCGACGGCTTCTTTGGCGCGGTGCTCACGCGGCGCGAGGGAGGCTGGAGCGGACGCGGCGGACGGAGGAGCAAATAGCGGACGACCAGTGACACGCGACCCGTGACACGCGCACTTTTCCGAGACGGCTCTGCTTCTGGTTCGGCTGCTGGATCTTAATTTGGGGGATGCGAAAGTGAGTGCGGTGATTACGTTAATGGTTAGCCACTGAAGCCGCGCCAAGTAGTGATTACGAGACAGCGAGTGGGCTGTTGAGGTCTAGTCTTCTAAATTTTCCATTCACCATTGGTTTATTGTTTTATGTTAACAAGGGCCGCCAACCCGTACACCAACACATGTTAGATGTTTGGGAATTTTGAATGGTTAACCCAAGGGGAGTGGTCTACTATTTTTCATGTTTATTAGGGGGCACCCTACATCTGTTTGGGAATCGAATGGTTAACCCAAGGGGGGGGGGGTCTAACTATTCTTCATGTTTATAAGGGCCAAGCCCCAACCCGACACCTGTTACACTTTCCTGTCGTGTTTGGGTATGGCTGGGGTATTCGATTGGGTTTGGGAAATTAATGGGGATGATTCCACACACAAATCAGTCTCGCTGTCGCTCGGCGCGTGTCCGTATGTGCGCTGTGGGGCGATCCGGTCACGCGTGGTTTAAACTCCTCCCGACTGAGCACGTAACCTCTCAAAGGAATGAGCGGTCGAACGCTCGCATCGTCATCGACAACAAATTCACCTCCCGCCATGCCTCCCGCACGCACATTCACGGGCGGGGGCGCCTCTACATCGTCACGGATTCAAGAATCGTGCCGAACGACCGGACGCGGTTTTAATTAAATTCGATTGTCGGGGCTATGTCGGGGCGCGAGCGGCCGAGCGAGGGTGTGCGCTCATAACCACTCATAACCGTGACATGCAGGATGCAGCCGACCCCACTGCGGCGGCTATACCAAGTTCGCGGAGGACCATGATCTCAATGTAATCTCAATGCGCCCGACGCGACTCCTCGGCTAACTCTTCGGCTTCGATCTGAGCGACCAGCTCTTCGAGTGTGGGGAGCGGCAGCGCGAACACGACTGGTGCAGACGAGCAGCTTGCCATGAGGGGAGAGGCAAGAATGAGAGAGTTCGAATCGCTTTGAGGCCCTGCAAGCGCCGCCGCTGCGTCCGCCGCCACTGCCGCTGCCGAGGCTGCTGCCTTGGCTGTCTCCGCCTTCGGATGTGCCGGCATGTGGCCGAGCGACGCCAGAATCCGTGCCTCGGTTCGTCTGAATGCCTCCGTCAGCCGGCGGTCGAGTGCCTCTGCTTCGAGCACCGCTCTGCGGCTCTCATGTTGCGAAGCCTGTCGGTGCGAGAGGCGCAGCTGTAATAAAAGGGAGCGCACCGTGGGCTGCGCAATTGCGAGGAGCTCGTGCGCCTCGGCCACCAGCACGGTCGCCTGCGCCGACGCTGCCTCTGCCGCAGCAACCGCGGCATCGGCCGTCTGCAGCTGCCTCCGCGCGCGGTTCTCGGTGCGTGCGATGGCGGCCACGACCGCCGCCTCCTTGTCTTCTGTGGCAGCGAGGGCGGCGGCGGCCGCTCGTGCACGGGCGCGTGCCTCCGCGGCCGCCTCCCCCTCGGCCCACGCCGACTCGACCATCGAGGCCACGGCTGCGCGTGACTGGCCGCCCTCTCTCGTCTCTTTGCCCGTTGCTGTCTGAGCGGCCCGCTTCGGGTTCGCCTCCTCGAGCGCAAGCTCCGCCCGAATGATGGCACACTCGATCTCTGCCCGAGAAGAACGTGCGCGCGCTTGCAATGCTGCAATGCGCGCCTCCGCAGCCTCGAGCTCCTTTGCACGGCCCGCCATTGCGGCCTGGGCTAATCGCTGCTCGGAGGCGGCAAGCGACTCTCTCAGAGTTTGCTCGAAGGCCGCTTGCAAGACTTTCTCGACTTCCAACACCAAGGACGCTTCCACGTGCTCCGAAGCGATCATGGAATCCGACGGTTGGATCGCAATCGACGCCGGAAGCGCCTTCGTTACACTAGGGCGTGTTAAGGGCGTGTCCACGAGTTTGCCACCACGTCTTTTTTTCGCATCCGTCAACAGTTGGCATTTGCATGCAAAGTGGCTCACGCCGCGCTCCGCGCGCCGTACCAGGCGTTCACGCAACACACACTCGGGTAGCTCACTGAGCTCTTCCTCACTACGAGGGGATGACCACCACACGGTTGACACAACAGAACAGGTCCCAGGGGTGGGCGGCGGCGCTCCCGCGCTGCTACCCACTTACCCCTTCGCCCACTCCTGGCAGCTCGTGGCACGGCTCCGACGCCGGATCCGACATGACACACATCCCAGGGTCGGCCTCGTACGAG
>JWZX01002706.1:0-22043 GCA_001275005.1 Chrysochromulina tobinii | reverse complement strand
AGGGGGCGCAACTGCCGTTAGAACAACTGCCGCCGCCTGCTCCTCCACCTCCATCGCCGCCGCCGCCCTCTCCGCCGCCGCCCTCTCCGCCACCTCCCTCGCCGCCGCCACCAGCGCCGCCGCCGCCTGCTCCTCCACCCCCATCGCCGCCGCCGCCCTCTCCGCCGCCACCCTCGCCACCGCCGCCCTCGCCGCCGCCACCATCGCCGCCGCCACCCTCGCCGCCTCCACCGTCCCCGCCGCCTCCTTTACAGCCTCGAAGCAGGGATGATGGCCTCGCCAGAGGCTGGGTTGGAAGCGGCGGGCTCGGAATCATAATTGGCGGGGCAGCCGGCGGCGCGATTGTGCTTTGCCTAGCTGTATGTTCGTGCTGGCGCGGGTGCCGACGCAAGCAGCAGCAACGCCGTGACTCTGACCATCTGCCACGATGTACAAGAGAGGGCAGTACCAGCACGTTCCCTCCGGCTGCCGTCTCGTACTATAACGATTACGATCGCAAGCTCGCACAGCGGACCTCAACTGACCAGCCGCCGCCTATGGCAACCGAGGGAGTCTTCATCGCGCCCAGCTCATCGGGAGAACACGTCGTCGTGGCGGCAGCGGTGCCATCCGACATCGGTAGCAACGCGACGCTTGATCCGATGCAGGCGATCAGCTGGCAGCGCCGAAGGGCTGCCATCCAGCGTAGCCTGTCGGCCGAAAGCGCTGGCGGTGACGCGGGTGTGTGCGTACTGCGCGGCGCGTCCACGCCCGGGTTCAAACTCGCCTCGAGCGATCTGCCCGGCGTTGCGGAGGCCGTTGCGCTCGCCGCCGCCTCGGCGGGCGATCGGCCGGGATTATTGTGGCCAAACTGTGGCCATGTACCGGCCGGCATGGGCGCGTCGATGCTCAGCCCTCACGAAATCGACCTGAAGATTCGCACCGACGTCTCGCGCGCCGTATCTGGCGGGCGGAAGCCGAGCCCACCCTCCGCCAAGACGACGGACGGTCGCCGACTCATTTTCAGCCCCGGCGAGCGACGATCAAAGCAACATATCGTGCATGTGGACGCGCCAGTAGCGCACGCGTCACCGACGGCGACGGCGCTTAACCCGCAGGCAGAGAAGATCTGCGCTGAGGTGCGCCAGACTGAGGCGGCGTACTTGACTGACCTGAGCATCGCGCTCTCTGTGTACGTGCGCCCCGCGATCGGCGAGCACATGCTGACGCCTGAGGACGCGCAGGCCATTTTTATCAACCTTGAGGAGCTCTACCGGTGCGCGTCGATCCTCTCGGAACTCATGGAGAGGCCAGGTGAATCTGTCGTTGTGCTCGCGAGCGCATTCATTAAGGTGACGCCCTTCTTCAAGCTGTACGCCTTTTACTGCCGCAGCTGTGAGCGCTCGCTCGCGACGCTCGCGCGCTGCCGTCTGGCAGTGCCCGGCTTCAACGAGTTTCTGCTGCGACAGCAGGCGCTGCCCGAGTGCCGCGGGTTACAGCTCGAGTCGTGCCTGATCAAGCCGGTACAGCGCCTGACGGAGTACCCACTCTTGTGGAAGGCTGTGCTCAAGAACACGGCTCGCTCGCACCCGGAGCGCGCGCTGCTCGAGAAGGCCGATGAGCTCGTGCGCACCGTCTCGATGGTCGTCAACCAGAAGCTGAAAGATGAGGTCGCGTACCTCAAGGCAGTGGAAGAGGCTAGCCCCACCGGATCGCGCTGGTTACGTTGAGGGTTGAATACCAGGTAACTCGACTTTGAACTTTCGAGAGAAGCGTAGTGTCTAGGGACTAGCCGCGTTAGAATGTCGTAGTCGAGGTAGTTCTCAATAGGATTACTGGATTAGGAAGAAAGCAGAAAGGTCACGAAGGAACTGTGAGCTCTCAGAGTTGTAGTGATGTAGAATTTAGTCGAGAGCAGCTGAGATTTTACTATAATCTACGCGCCGTGCCTGTACTAGGTAACGGTGTATCCGGTTAGTGGCTCATCCAAGCCAAATTTCGTCACCTGTGCTGTGGTAGTAACTAGTATGGCAGAGAGTTTATCGCCCGGCGAATCCAATCACTCGGAGTTGAACGACACGTGCACCGCCGCTGTTGAGATCCTGTGCAATGCGAATGCGCGGGCCGACGTACTGACCATCAACGACACGGTACGTCTCGCCCCGCAGCGGCAGGGGCATGCAAGCTCGTCCGATGTTTGCCTTTTCTGCACGGCCCAGGGTCACTGTGCCGCAGAGCGCACCCGCGGTGATGTCCACGCGGAATCGCTTGGGCGAGCGCATGTCGGCCGGCTCGTTGTCACGCCACGCTCCGGCAGCGCGGATCTCGAGCGAGGGCCCGACGAGCTCAGCGACATTTATCACATCCGAGCGCGAAAAGATCTGGTATTGCTCGTTGGAGGGCAATTGCAGGAGTGGCGCAGGCGACGAATTGGGCGATCTTTGCAAGTAGGCAAGGCGCCACTTACCACGCGCCGCGTCAACATCCCAAGGCACACGCAGCGTCACGAGCTCGTCTATGAGACTATCCACGATCATCCGCTCAGACGCTGAGAAGCTGCTCGGCCTCCGGCCTTGCAGGATCTCGAAGAGTCGCGCGGCAGCTTGTGGCTCGTTGGCATCTGTGGCGGCGAGTAACGGTTGCGCCCGTGCGCCAAGGCAGATTGCCATGAGAGCACCCAAAGCCTGGGTGAAACAACCGCGGCGGCAAAGTACGGGATGTTGCGATGAATCGGTACGCATGACTCCCGACGCCGTCCACAAACCTCCACAAACCGTCCATTGGTGTGAATGTGTGTGTGTGAATGTGAATGTGTGTCTGTGTGACTTCTGACACGTGTTCGCTGTGAAGCTCCGACCGGGCATCGGGCTGTGAACGCTGACACCGGGAGATCGTTTGCAATTCGCTGTGGTACTCACGTGAGACGTGTCACGAATCAGCACGCTACAGGCATCAGGCTTCACGCGGATCGCGGCACGTACTGTACAGTACACGTTGGAGACGGACAGAGACCGACGTGTCCAAACATGGATCCGTCGCGGTCGTTGCATCCTTCGCCGCAACACTGCCCAGCGCAATGTCGCTGGAGTTCATCATGTTACTTCGAGATACGGCCTGGGGCAGAGTAGGCATACGTTTTCTTTCACCTGCTCCCACTCATTCCTGTGGACACTCCATGCGCTGCGTGCTGCTCCCTCTCATCCGCGTGCGCTCAGCGGCGCGGCGCCCTTCTTGCGCAGCAGCGGGTTGAGGTTGCGGTTCTCATCGGTTGTCATCGTGGGCGCCACCAGCTTGCTCGGCGCCGCCAGCTTGCTCGGCACTAATGGCTTCGGCTGCGACGTGAGCCGCGCTGCTACCGCCGCCGCCGTGCCGCGCGGCACTGCCTTGAGGGTGCACGGGGGCGGTGCGTCCGACAGCGGAATCGGCGGCGGCTCGGGCGGCGGCGGCGGCGGCTCGGGCGGCGGCGGCGGCGGTTCGGACGGCGGCGGCGGACCCTCGGACGATGCGGGCTCGGATGCAGGGGGAGGGGGCGGTTGAGGGGGCGGCTGAGGGGGCGGCTCCTCCGACTCCTCGACAAGTCCTGGAAGTAGTGGCGACCTTGTGCTCCCAGCCGACGAGCGACCTCCAGTGATCTCCAGCCCGACCTCCAATGATCTCCAGTGACCTCCAGTAATCTCCCCCTCCAGCCCGCCGCCGAGTGTCGAGCGCTTCGAGCGCGCGCGACCTCGCGAAGACGAGATGAAGCCGCATGCAAGAGCGCCCGACACGGCGGGATCGGCGGCGACCGGCTCGGCGGCATCAGTGGGTGGCGGCTGCGCTATGTCCGCTTCTGCAGACGGCGGCAGTGCGGCAGTGGCAGAGTCGTCATCGGAGGGCGGCGGCGCTGGCAGCGCCCCTGGCAGCGGCGCTCGCAGCGGCAGAGCTTCGGCGGCCGACGCCGCGGGTGGCTGGAGTTCGGCCCCCGGGGGAGGCGTGTCAGCCTCCTGCGAGTCATACCACACCATCTCGCGACGCGGCGTTGCCGTCCGGGGCGCGCCGGCCAGCGCGCGCGCCACCTGAGCCTCCATCCGTGCTGCTGCCGCCTCGGCCCGCGCCTCCTCCGCGTGAGCCTGTTCTCGCCTGGCCGACTCCTGTAGCAAAGTCACCTTTCGCTCGAGGGCCTGCACGCGCGAGCGCTCGATTTGGAGCTCGTGTGTTACGGTCGCAACGGTTGCATCGACGCGGGCACCGACCCCGCCGCCGCCGTCCGCGTCCATCTTTTCGCCTCCTGCCGCGCTCGTAACCTCACGGCTGCGCAGCAGGTGTTGGCCGAACGCTTCCTTCGACTGGAAGCACTCACTGAGCGCGCCGAGCTGAGCGTCGGCTCCGGTTCGCGTGCATAGCGTCTGGTCGACCGTTGCGGACTGTACGCGCAGCTTCGTGTCGTGCGCACCCGACGCACCGCCCAACTTGGACGAGACATGCAAGAGCCGCTGCTGAGCGAGCTGCTGCAGCTGCTGCTTAAGCTGCTCGTTCTCCGCCTGAGCCGCGAGCGCCTCTCCCTTGCACGCCTCCAAAGGCTCGAGCTCGCGTATGCGGCGCGCTTGCTCACGGATCTGCATCTTGAGCGTCTCGACGGCCTTGGCCAGCTCGGTCGGGTCCTCCTCGGGCAGCGTGCCCATCTCCTTTTGAAGAGCAATCTCTTCGAGGTCGACGAGCTGCCGGCGCAACCGATTGATGCCCTCGCGTGAAGTCCGTTCGTTCGCCGCCCCGTCACCACTCGCGCGGCTGCTGCAGCTCGTCTTCTCCAGGCCCGAGAGCAGTTGGAAGCGCTCGACCAGCCCGTAGAGAAGCTCTACCTGCACATGGATGAAGGAGTCCATCAGAGTCCATCAGAGTCCATCAGAGTCCATCAGAGTCCATCAGAGTCCATCAGAGTCCATCAGTTGCAATACCTCCTCCTCTCGCTTCTTGAGCGAGATTGCGATCTCGTCGCCCTTGGAGCGCTCCTCGAGCAGCTCGGCCTGCGCCGCCTGTGCCGCCATCTCGGCCGCCTCGCACTGCTCGCGTAGCAGCTCCACCTCCTCCGCGGAGAGGCCACCGCCGCTGCCACCCGCGCCCACGCTGCCGCCGCCCGTCGGCTCAATCGCCTCCCCGAGCAAGTCCTCGCCGTCGAGGAGGCTGTCGATGAGCGACGGGCATCCACCAGCACCGAGCGCCACGCCGGCTGCCGCGCCGCCGCCAGCGCCACTACCGAGGGCGCCCCCCTCAACAGACGCAAGCCGCTCCTTAACGGCAGCGAGTTCGCGTCTGAGAGCGTCGTTGGCGCTCCGCAGCTGTGCCGCCGAGAGCACGCGGTTCACCACAGCGGCGTTCTTGACGCGCTTGCACTGCGTGGCGAAGCGGAGCGTCGAGTGCGTCTCGGGCGCGTGCACCGTCGCAGGCGAGCAAGCGACGAGCATCATGGTCTTCGAGTTTCCGCCCAGAGACTCTTGGAGGATGCGCGTCAGGCGCGAGTTGCGGTACGGGATGTGGGGTTTGCCGTCGGAGAGGGCGGCGATGACGAGGCAGAGGGTCGAGAGCGATGCGTTGATCTTCTTTGCCTCGTTGAGCGTCTCGCCGCTCGAGCCCGTCTTGGCCACCTTCTCCGAGCCCGCGAGATCGGCGATGTTTAGCTTTGACACCTTGGTCGAGCCGTCTCGCAGTCGCTGGTTCACCGTGATCGTCAGCAGCGCGTGCGAGCGCGAGGACTGCGCATTCATGAGCGTGGCCCCGACGACCCGGCTTGCATTCCCGCACGAGAGGATCTCGAGCACGTCATTCTCACCCATCACTGGCACCTCCGTCAGGCCCTCGACATACACGCCACGGCCGCCGATGGCTTCGCGTATCGCGAGGCTGGTCCCGGGCTTGACGTCGCGCTGCGGCGGCTGGAGCAGGTCGCGCACATTCTCCATGTAGATCTCAAGATACGAGCAGCTGACGGCAAACTCGGCCGCACCCGAATCATCCGCGACGATTGACTCGAAGAGCTGGCGCACCGCACGCGGCAGCAGGCCGAGCTCGCTGTCGTCGCCGCCGAGCACACCCATGACCGAGTGCGTCTTTCCGGCGCCGGTTTGGCCGTAGGCGAGGATTGTTGCATTATAGCCCTGCATCACGGCATCCACGAGCCCGGACGCGTGCGCGTACACGTCCGCCTGCGATGCGTCTGGCGAAAGGACGGCATCGACAGCGTAGCTGTGGCCAGAAGACTCATCGGGGCCCACCCAGACAGAGCGCCCGTCGTCGCCAAAGCGCGGTGCACCGGGCGACGCTCCGTCGCGCCCGAGCGCCTGCTCGCGCTCGTTGAGTGGCCGGAAGCGTGCCACCACTTTGATGGCCTCGGAATCCTTCGCCGCCATGGTATTTGAAAAGACACAAACCCGAGACCGCGTTGTCGTGAGCGCTCAACGAACATGTTTTTCCACCGACGATGTCACCATCATGAGAGATAAGTGATCCCGCCCACGACCCACCGCGATGTATCCGGATAAGCCTGGTCTAGCTTTAGCAGGGACCGGGTTGTCGCGCTCACCAGGCTGCGTTTGTGTAGTTTTGATGAACCGCAATTCAACGTTTCAACGCGCGATCAGGTTTACTAGGCTTGTTTTTCGAGGTCCCATTCACAGACAACGAGTTTTCACGCGCCCACATGTGAGCGACGGCGGCGGCGTCGGCTCAGCCATGCGCGGCGGCGGGATCGCGCACCCTTCTAACGCACGTTACCACTCATTCGCAGGGCGGCCGAAGTGCAGGAGATGATGGACAAGGCCAAGATGGACATTGTGATGGCCACGCTGAAGGCGCAGGATGGTAAGTGCACCTTCGCCTATCTGTTCGAGGAGGCGGAGAAATTGCATTGCGACGTGCTGAGCGCGGCCCTCAAGTCCATGAAGAAGGACAAGGTGATTGCCTTCGAAAGCATGATGCCGCTGCTCCTCATGCCGAGGGACGAGAAAGTTGAGATCGTGCTGCTAAATGCAGACTATGACGCACGTGCTCCCAAGTGAGGATACAATGGAGACGCGCCGTCGCGGCTTGACCTTGCGCCTTGAGTTGCTTTGGTGGGCACTCTTGTTCCATACCGTTCACTATCTGTGATACAATAAATTAAGCGCACGCTATCTCGCCCTGCGCGCCGCCACACAGGCGAGCTGCTGCGCCTCTGGCATTGTGAGCTCGATGGGCGCGGCGGCGCCGAGCAACTGGACGAGCGTGTCCGTGGGCAGATCCGTGGCGCTCGGCGGCTGGAACAGTGAGGGCAGCAGCGGCAAACCGTCTGGCGACGAGGACGGGGGCGGCGGCTGTGCCGGCGCGAGCGCCTGCAGCTCGTCGTGCAGCTGCGACTTCCACACGGCGGCCGCGTCGAGCAGCGCCTGGAGTGCCTCAACCTCGGGCGCCGCGACGCCGTCATCGGCGGCCGCGCGTCGAAGAGCCTCGGCGGTTTGCACGGCGGGGCGCATCGTGCGCAGGATGGGCGGCGGCAGTGTGGGTGCGAACACGTACGACTGCTGGTGCATGCTGCAGCAGCGTGGGCATCGGAACGAATCGAGTGTCTCAACGGCAACGTCGGGCACGCGCACGCAGTAGCTGTGGAACCACGCGCCGCACTCATCGCAGCTGATCCACGTCACCTCGCTCGGCACATCGAGCCGCTCGGGCGTGCAGCACGGGCAGCAGAGCAAGTTCTCTTCATCCGTTGGCGGCCAGAAGCCGGGAGAGGGCGTCGGAGAACGCACGGCGGTGGTGGCGGCGGTGGTGGTGGCGGTGACTGTGGTGGTGGCGGTGACAGGCGAGACGCTCAAGAGCTCAAGCAGCGGCACCTCACACCCATGCTTCACAAAGACGGCCGCGCACCGGTCGAGCCACGTGTCCAGCTTGAGCACCGCCGCCGCGAGTGGGCCGCGCGTCGCCTCCTCCACCTCGCCCACTCGCCCGAGCACCTTTGGGGATGCGCGCGCCGTGTCGAGCAGCCGGCGCGCCTCGCCCAACTCGGCGCTCGAGAGCGCGCGCCCGGCACTCAGCGCGCCGGCCAGCGGCTCAGCCGCCGCGAGCCATGCGCGGCCGGCCGTACTACGCTCCACCAGGGCGGCAAGCGAAGTGGCCGGCAGCGTCACGAGTGCACTCAGCGTCGCGGCGCGCGCAGTCAGCCCCTCGATGAGCTCGAGCGGTGCGGTGCGTCGCAGAACGCTGCTCGCCTCATCGAGCCACCGACGCACGCTCGCCTCGCGCTCGGTTAGGGTGGCGAGAGCCTCGCGGGCCCATGCCGTCAGCGGCGCCGCGAGTGCCGCCGCTTCGCTCACGAGTGCCTTGAGCGCCTCAGCCGAGGGCGGCGCCGCCGCGGGCGCCACGGCAGCGACGGCGTCGTCTCGGGCGGCGTTCGCGGCCGTCGCGGCCGTCGCGCCGTCTTGGGCGCTCTCGGGCTGGGTCAGCAGCACCTGCGCGCATCGCTGCTCGACGCGCACGGCCGCTAGAGCCTCCTCGACCTCCGGCCGGAGCGGGAGAGAGAGGGGGATGGCCGCTGCCTGAGTAAGGACCGCTTCGAACTCCGCCGCCGCCATCGCCGCCACCGCCGTCGCTGCGGCGCCCAAGACGGCGCCCGAGGTGGCGCCGCTGTCTGCGACAGCCGCAGCGCGCGCATCGAGCGCGGCGCGCGCGCGTGCTTCCCACGCGCGGCCCGCGTGCACGACGGGCACGAGCGCGCCAAGCGCCTCGAAGACGAGCGGTAGGCCTGCGGCCTCGTCGACGCAACTGGCGCACTGCTCGAGCGTTGGGAGAGCGGCGCGCTTGGAGCGCCCAACGCCCGCCTGAAGCGCCGCCGCACGCGCCTGCACGGCCGCGCCCGCGCTCACTACGGCGCCCAACCGGAGCATGTGCTCATCGTCCATTTGGAGCGCCGTACCGGCGGCCATACACGCGTGCGCGTCCGCCAGCCGTGCCCATGGTGCGTGCGCTGGCGCCGTGCCCCTGCCCGTCCATCGCCTCGACGCCGCCGGCGCCGTGCTCGCTACCCGTCGTCGCCAGAGGGCCCAGCAGAAGAATGTGGCGCGCATGCTCCACCCACGCGTTCGCAGCCGCGGCGCGCTTGGCCACTGTGGCGAGCAGTGCTCGCAGCCAGCGGAGCGGACGATACACGATGAGCCTCTTCGAGCTGGCCGGCAGCGCCGTGGCGGCATGCGCCTCGGGAGACGCGTGCGAGGGCGGAGCGAGGGCATGCGCGGGGCACAGGTAAGTGATCGTGCCGTCGGCTGCGCGGCACTCGACCGTTGACAAGAAGCACTCGTACTCGCATGCAGCGCACATCGGGCACGGAGCGGCCGGGCCCACGTCCGCCACCTCGGTAGGCGCCTCGCCCCCAGGTGCCTTCCCCACAGGCGCCGGCGCGTCCCCCGATGGCGCCGCTGCCGCCGCCACCTGTGTGTCTTCGTCCATGGCGTCACATGTAACCGTCGGAGCCGCAGTCTCCATAGGGGTCCTCCCGCCCGAATCCGGTGCCTCAGTTGCGTGGCTCCAGCCGACAAAAGGGACGCCCATGCGTGCAAGCGCCTCGAGCGCTGCCGCCTCGGCCTCGATGAGCAGCTCGAGCTCCGGCGCGACCCACTGGGCAATGTGCGCCGAGAGGACGAGCGCCTTACGAGCGAGGGTGCTCAGCAGCAGCTCGTGGGTGAAGCACGGGCGGCGCGTACCTGGGGGGGGAGAGCGGGGGGGGGAGGGGCGCCGTGATGAGCACTTGCATGCGCGGGCACGACCTGACGAAGCACGGGCAGCGCACACCAGGCATCGTGCGGAAAGACTCGACGGACTGACGCCCCCACGGCAGCCAATCGGCGGTGGCAAAGTTGGACGATTCAGCGCAGTTGAGCCCATGCGAGAAGCCCGCGTGGTAACCGCGTGGCCAGGTGATCACAAAGGTTCCCGGCTGCTGCAGCAGGTGGCAAACGTCGACTCCGGCGGCGGCAGCCTCGAGGGGCGGCACCATCGTGACCATCTTGTAGAGCAGACCTTGCTCGCTCGCGACCAGCTCGGGCACGGCTTCCCGCATCACGCGCTCGAAGGCCTCTGCCTGGCTGCCTGGCACGCCGTACCACGTCTTGGGCGATCCCCAGTGCATATAGTTGATCGAGTGCGCGTAGTGGTCCTCCACGTGCCAGCAAAACGAGGAGAAGAGCATCCCAACATAGAGCCACGGCACCACCATTCCCGAGACCAGGTCGTTGCAGTGCGCAAGCACGCAGCGGTCCAGCCGGCACAGGTTGTTTAGGTTCCAGCCCGCGGTGGCGAACCGGCGTGCGATCGGGAGCGCCTGCGTGCGCTCCAACTCCTTGGCCTCACGTTCCCGCTCGAGCATCTCCACCTTGGCCTTCGCCTTGGCCTCCGCCTTCACCTTGGCCGACGGCTTGGCGGCCGGGGACGCAGCCGGCGATTTGGCAGCAGCAGCAGCGTCAGACGCGGCCAGCGGCTCGGCGTGGGCGGCTCCGATGCCGGCGGCGCCCGTCACGGCGCTCGCGCTCGTCGTCGCGGCGGCGGTGTCGCCCTTCGGAGGGCGGGGGAAGCCAGAGCCGTATTCCAGTGTGTCGAGATCGGAGGCATACAGCACCTGACGAGGGAGGTCATCAGAGGTCATCAGAGGTCCTCAGAGGTCCTCAGAGGTCATCAGAGGAGCTCAGCTGCATAGAGCACCTCGAGTGGTTGGTCGGGAGTGGTGACCACGTTCCAAAACTGCCACTCGACCTCCTCCGGGGGGACCTCGAGCTCGCGCAGCCGCGTGCCGCTCTGGGCACGCGCTTCCGCAGAGTGGGCCACGCCCTCCGCGCGACTCTTTTTGGAAAGGCCGGTCTCGACCAGGCCGTCGAAGAAGGCATGCTTGAACATGTGCGCCTGCCGCTCGTACTGGTGGAAGCGGAACACGCGGGTCGAGTCAAACCCAAACGACTCCTGGAGGCATTGCGCGCAGAACCACTCGCCCGCCGGCACTGCGTGGAGCGGTGGGTTGAGGCATTGGAGGTGGAATCCGCATCCGCAACGGTCGCACAGCAGCATCGACTCGTACTCGTCTCCCGAGCCGCAGATCTCACAGAGCTCCTGCCCGGGCAGCGGTGGCTCGTACGCGATCACCTCGTCTTCGCCCGCTGCATTCGAGCGCTCGACGCCGCCCGGCCTGCCGCTCAGTCGCACGACCTCGGCGCCCGACACATTGGCGCGCTTGGACATGAGAGAGCCGCCCGAGCTCATCTGTGGCGCAGGTGCGACAGCCTCCGCCGAAGCGGCAGCGGCGGCGGCGGCGGCAATGCCAGCGGGCGGCGGGTCGAGCCCCGCCGCGTACCGCTCGTAAGGGCAGCAGCAGCTGCTGATACTGCTTCTTGAGCGCGGCCGCGAGGTGAGACCCGCTCGCGTGGTGCATGTTCATCCTCTCAGCGATCTCTGTCCACTTGCGTTCGGCGGTGGCGCGCTCGAAGCCGCCGCGCTTGCCCACCTGCGTGTACAGCAGATGCAGGTCGATTTCGCGCCCGCCCATCGTTGGAAGCTTGCTCAGTGGCGTGCCCGCTGCGTCGCAAAACTCGGCGAGTGCCTTCATAAACTTGAGGCGCTGCGTCTTGCGGATGAGCAGCTCGTTGATCTTCTGCACGCGCGTGGGAAAGCGCAGCCGATTGAGGTCGATCATGAACGGCGGCCGCCAGCTCGGCGGCGGCTTGATGCAGCAGATGCCGTACCGCTCCGCCTCCTCGCGGATGGACAGGATGTAGCGCAGCGGGTTCTGGAACTCGGCCTCGGTTGGACAGAACGTGGGTGCCTCGCGCAGCGCGGCGGGGGCGGTGGTGCTGCCGGTAGAGGCCTTGCTTGAGGCGGCGCGCTTCGGCATGGAGCTTTGGACGTCGCTGCCTCGTGATTGCGCTCTAATCCCGAGAAGACGCGGCATGTACCGGTAAAAAGACACCGGGGGGAGCCGGGACACACACGAGACACACGGAACACGCGGACGCACAAAGGCACACAGACCACACAGACGAACCTCACAACCATCGAAATGCCGGTACGACAACGTGCACATCCGATCAAAATAACGCATATGTCTCCCCCCTTGGGACTCACAGACCATTACGATAGAACCCGCACGGCCGTCATGCCCAATTTGGGCAAGTCTTTTTCCCCTCAGCATTGGACGACTTCCATTGGCTTCCACCACCAGGGTCAGCATGCAAGACGCACAGCAGCAGCTGCTCACGGCCCAGACCGAGTCCGCATCCATCGCCAAGGCCAAGGCGATGATGGAGGTCGAGACGCTGCGCATTGACCAACGCATCGAGATCCTCAACAATATTGCCACGCAAGCAACGCTGCTGGCTGGATCATCGATCAGTTTCCTGGGTGGTGAGTCGCTTGAGAGTGTGGATGACGTCATGGACCTGTACACCATCCTGCACAACACGATCAAATTCATGTACGTCGGTTCGGGGGCGCTCGCGCTCGTCTCATCGCTCTGGGTAATCGTCATATCGTCGCATCTCATCGCGTTGTCGCGTGATGCTTCACTGAGGAAAAACATCCTCAAGGCGTCACGAATGCTGGACCTGGGTCTCAAGGACGTGCGCGCGATGCACTTCGCCGCCATGTTTTTCCTGCTGTTTGCGTGCCTCAACGGTGCCCTGCTCAACATGGAAGTACACATCAGCATGGTTGCGACGGCCATTTTCATCACTTTCGGCTACCAAGTGGTTTGCAGGATGAATTACACGAGTCTGCTCTTCTACGGGGAGGTGGAGCTCGACGTCTACGAAATTTCGGCCATCGGATCGGTCATGGACATTTTTCGCGCGTGGCTCACTCCCATGTACCCGTCCAATCGGAGCAGAGTCGGGCAGATGTGGAACCGTTTGGACGAGATTCACGCACATGACCACCTAAAGGACGACCTCACCTTCAACGGCAAGCGGCCCGCCCCGAAGATCACGTCTATCTCCCAGACTCCGATTTTAGAGGCCTTCCTTTCGCGTTCTGATGATGCTCCACGCACTGTTTCTTCGCCATCATCGGTTCTGCGCGCTACCCCACGTGAAGCTTCTCCGCCCTCATCGGCTGCGCACCGCCAACGGCCCACGGTGCAGCTTCCGTTGTTACCCGAGTGAAAAGCAGGCGACTCTGCCAGCCGGTGTCACTGTCTTGGTTGTTGTGCGGTCCTGCAGGCCACTCAGTTTGTAATCAGGGTATGAGGAAGGGGTGCAAATCCAGATATTAATCCCTCCCCTACCCCCTTCGGGTAAAATGGCCCGGTTCTCGTGTTCCTCCTTTCGACGTATCGCTGGAAATAATACTAATTACTATTTATATAGAACGTAACGTAGAACGCGGTACGTTCCGTCGACGCACGAGTCGGATCGAATTCACGCCCGCGGTCCCGGATCGACCGTCGGACTTCCAGACGGCCGCTGTCCCCGCACTAATTGCTTAGACGTTGGTGGGAGTGTGTCCCTGTCCCGTACCGCGCGCACACGGGACGTGCGAGCGGCCTACGATACCTAATAAGCACTAACCCCACAGCGAGTCCCATGCCTGCCTCGGGATATCACGCTCGATCAGCTCGCTTGCGGCGGCATCCAGGTTCCAATCGACGCGCTCGAGAGCCTCGCGCAGTTTCCTCTCAGGCAGCTCTGGGAAGATGAAGCCCAGCTGCTGGAGGGCGAGCGCTTCCCGCCTCGACATCTCGATGACTGCGGCCGTCCTGGGCGTGACAGTCTGGCGCGACGAAGCCGGTGCCGATGGTCTGCCGCGAAATAGCGTCGGTTCCCAGGACTGCGTCATCGGCGGCGGCGTGGGGCTTGGTTCCCAGCGGTGATGTGCTTCGCTAGGGCCCAGCTGCCTGTGGAGGAGGTCGGGACGATTGAGGCCCCCGGTCGGAGCAACTTGGGGTACTCGGCAATAGTCAGGGGGCGTAGCCGTGGTCGGCAACGGCAGGCGCGTCGCACGCTCCTGCGATCGTTGAAGGCGACGAGCGGCTGCCGACGAGGCCGGGCTGGGAAGGGCTGGGAAAGGATCGATGACCGCCGTTGGAGCGGCTGAAGTCGGCTGAAAGGCTGCGGCTGCCACAGCGGCTGCAAAGGCTGCAGCATCGTCGGCGGCCTCTGCGTCGGCCTCTGCCTTTGCAGCGGCAGCGGTCAGGCGCTCGCGCTCCGCATCGGCACTGGCCGCGCGCGCGTCTGCCGCCTTGGCTGCCGCCTCCGCCGCGTCGGCGCGCGCCTTTTCTGCGAGTAGGCGCTGCTCTGCCGCGTTGGCCCGCGTCCGCTCACGCACCGCAGCCGCTGCCTGCTCCTCTGCCTTGGCCTCCGCCGCCGCCGCCTTGGTGGCCGCCTTGTTGCGCTTTTCGGCTTCGGCCGCGGCCTTTTCGCGCCACTCGCGTGTCTCTTTGGAAATCTCCGCCGTGCGCTTCTCGAGCGTCTCGGCCGCCTCAGCCTGCGCCGCCTTCACAACCTTAGCAGCCCGAGCCCTCTCGGCTCGCAGCGCCGTCTCCGCCTGCATCTTCGCTTCCTCAATCGCCTTCTGCGCCTTCAATAACTCCGCCGCCGTGGCATTCGCCTGCGCCTGCGCCGCACTCGCCTTCGCCTGGGCTGTGCGCGCCGTTGGGATGGCTCGGGGAGCCTGGCTGGGTGTGGTGGCTACCCCCCACCCAGCAAACACGTCCGCGCTGGCCGCAGCTCCCTCCGAGGCGGGTGGCGGCGCACTGAGCTCCGAGGATTGACCTATGAGCTCGGCCATTTTCTCGGCGAGTTGTCCGAGCTGCAATCGCCCCATGAGCAGAGCGCTCTCGCGCGCGTCATCGGACGCGTCCGTGCCAGCTACGGGCCGCCGTGGTCCGTGCACCTCGTGCGCCTCGCGCTGCAGCCGCTCGATGAGCGCCTTCGCTTCGCCCAGCTCACGTGTCACAGCTTTGAGCTCCTTTTGGAGTGCTTCCGAGTCGAGAGGCGCTGCCTTGACGTTGGCGCGCACCACGACGGGGACTGCCTTGGCGCGCTGGGCAAAGCGCAGCGTCGCCATGCACTCCTCAAGGTTCTGCGGCTCGGCGCGCAGCGTCGCGATGAAGGCTGGTGCCGTGTTGCCGTGAAGGCATTCTTGCAGCAGGCGTGTGAGCTTTGAGTTCCGAAACGGCACGTGGCTCAGGATGGCGCCGTCGCCCTCGCGGCTGGCGACCGAGAGGCGCTCAATGACGGTGCCAAGGGCATACAGCGACGTGTTGATGTGCTTCGCCTCCTCACGCCGCGGGCCCGCGGAAGATGCACCCTCGACGCTCGAGCTTTTCTTGGAACTCTCCATGCCGGCGAGATCGACCAGCACGAGCTTGCCGCTCGTGGTCGAGCCGTCGGTCGCGCCGGCACTGCCGCGCAGTGCGAGCGAGAAGACGGCGTGTGAGCGTGACGAGCGCGCGTTCATGCTCATCTGCGCCGTCGCGCGGCGCGCCGTGCCCCGTGAGAGCGCCGATAGGGCACTGTCGACGCTGGCCACCTCCTCCTCGGTCAATCCAGCCACAAAGGGCGTGCCCGAAGGCAGCTCGCGCAGCGGCAGTGCCTTCTTCTCGTGTGCAAGCAGGTCGATGCACGTGTCGTTGTACACCTCGACGTATGAGCACGTGATGGTGTACGCGTCGGCCGCAGCCGCCTCGAAGAGGTCCGACATTGCCCGCAGCGCGATGCCGTGCTGATCCGCTGGCGCACCGCGCCAGTTCGTCAGAACCTCCTCTGGGCCAAACATCGTGTGGGTTTTGCCGCTTCCCGTCTGCCCATACGCGACGAGGCACACGTTGAAGCCCTTGACAACCTGCGCAACCCGGTCACGGCCAACCACCTCGTACACCTCTTCCTGCGACGCACGCTCATCAAAGATGCGATCGAGCGTGAATTCGAGATTCCGCACGAGGATGCTGCAGCCGCCAGGATCCATCTCGATGCCCTCTTCGGCGCGTTTAGCCACTGGCCTCAAGCGAGCGTATACGCCGATGGTGGGCATCGAGCTCAGTCAGTCAGTCAGTTTCGTCGCGGTCCCCCCCACGCTCACTCCACCACCGTCTCAAAGGACGGCTCCGCTCCCCTCGGTCAACACAAGCTGTGCATACAAGTAGAAGGCGCTCGAGTTTATACTCTGCAAGTTTTCGATTTCGTCAAACCAAACTCGTTCATAGTACATCAGAAGCACAGTCGCGTCGCACCACCAGGCGCCAGTTTTAAGATGAATCAAATGCATGCGAATCTGCGGCGGCGGCGGCGGCGGCTGCTGCGGCCGCGGCCGGGGGCGTGTGCGGTGTGGCACCTGCACGGGAGTCGGAACATGCGCAACAACTGTAGATCTGCACGTGCGAGTTCGTACATGCGAGTCTGTACATGCGAGTCTGTACATGCGAGCCCATCAGATCTTTACGACGGGCCGATCGGGCGAGCTGCCGGGCGATCGCGGCGATGCATGGTGGGGCGGCCCGCGCAGCAGGAGTCGCTCCTCTTTTTGCTTCGAGAAGCTCAACAGCTCGTGCAGCTTGTACAGCGTCGAGCTCTCCCATTTCTTCGCCTCCGGCTTCGAGACGTACCGCTTCGAGTAGACTGCGGCGACCTCCTTACGGTTCGCCTCGAGGATGCGCGCCTTCTCCTCGGCAACGAGAAAGTCATTGGCGCGCTCCCGGTTCGCCGCCTCCTTGCGCTTCGCGAGCACCGTCGCCTTCTCCGCGCGCGCATTCGCGCGCGTCGCCTCGACCGACGCCTTGTTCGCACGAGCCCTGGCGAGATACTCATCCTCCTGCTGCTGCCGGCGTGACGACCAGCCGAGCGCGTCTTGTCGTTTGACCTCGCCCAGAGCCCGTGCCATGGCCGCGGGGATCGCGGTAGCGACCTGCAGCGCCTGCACCGTCTCGTCGCGCACGCGCGCTGAGAGCTGCTTGCGCACCTCGAGGTCGCGCGTGCGCACGCGCTCGAGGGCCGCCAGCAGCGCAACCTTGGTAGCGGTGCCCTCTGCGCGTTCACGAGCATCCTGCGCTTCCTCACTCGCGTCGAGGCGCGCATCGAGGTTGTTGGCCTCGACGACGCGCTCGCGCATCGCCTTCTCGTACGTCTCCTGCCGCCGCTCGCGCTCGAGCTCCCACCGAGCTTCCTGGTTGCGAATGGCGCGAGCGATCTTCTGGTTGCGCTTTGCCATCGTTTCCTGCAGCTTCGCCACGCGCTCCTCGCGCTGTATCCGCTCGAGCGCCTGTTTCTGACCGTGCGAGACGTGATCCTTGACCTGCCGCTCGACCTCCCGCTTCTGCTTGAGCCGGTCCTTGCGAATCGCCTCGCCCACCTTCGCTTTGTCCTCGGTCACCTCGAACATGCGGAAGGTGGAGAGTGGCACGTCCGACTGGCGCGCTATGAATCCGGGGGTGCTGGCCATCGAGGAGGTGCCATACGTGCCGCCGCCCGTGAGGCCGTCGCCGTCATCGGTACGCGCCCTCATGTCCCTGAGCCGCCTGCGCATCTCCTCGTTCTCCTCTTTGATCCGCTCCTCCTCCTCTCTGCGCCGCGCCCTCGCCGCCTCCGCGTACTCTCTGCGCATCGTGCCGGCCGCCTCATCGTCGATGCTGGTGTCAGTGGCAGCCTTCGCCAGTCTTAGCTTCTCAGCCAGAGCTTTATTTTGCTGGCGCAGCGCCTCGGCCGACTCTGCTCGGCGCGCGGCCGATTTGGCGGCCAGCTCGAGCCTTGCCTTGCCTGCCGCCTCGTCCATGATGTCATCATCGGTTTTCACCTTCGTCTCCTTGAGCTTTTCGCGCCGGTTCGCCTCGGCAATCTTCAGTGCGTTCTCCTCCTCCTCACGCCGTAACGCTGAGGCCTCTGCGAGGCGAATACGCGCCCTACCCGCCTCCTCATCCATGATATCGTCGTCCGTCTTGGCTTTCACCTCCGAAAGATCTTTCTGCCGCATCATATTGTCGATCGACACTCGCATTGCCTCCTCCTCCTTTTTCCGTTCTGCGGCTTCGAGACGAGCACGGGCGGCGGCTGCCACGGGGCTCTCGGCCCGCTCGCCGCGTGGCATCTTCACGTGAGTGCCGCCGCCAGGCGACCACGCTAGCTGCCGCCAAAGGACTGAGCGTGGCGTGCAGCGCCGAATTCCTAATTGCAGAAAACTTTGGAAGCGTCCAGCGACGGCCCTTCTTGTAACCGCCGCATGCGCACGTTTTGTCGAGCAACCCCTGTGTGATTCGACCTCCTGAGCTCCACTACATGTACGTGAAAACGATCTTCGCGCCATTGTGAAGAACTGGCTCGACAGGAAGGCCATGAAACGCGACCGTCAGCACGAGCAGAGCCCCGCCTCGCTCAAGAAGCAGCTCAGTGAGTGGGACGGCGCGCCAATCAACGCGCGGCCACAGCCCATCGCCACCATCGTGCGCCCCACATCCTGGGGCCCAACCCGCAGCAGCGCTGGGCCAGTGCCCGATCTGCCGTCAGCTGCTCATCACGAAATGTGCGCGCACCCGAGCCGCGTGTGCTTGTCGCTCCCGTCCTTGCTCATACACGAGGTGCGTCGCTCCTCGCCCACCATGTGCTGCTCACGCCCTTGACCCATGCTCTTCCACCCAGGCATGGAATGCATCGCCCGCTGCGAGGGCATCGTGAGCGGAACTCCATGCTCACTCGCGTTTGGCTCGTGCGGCTGCGTTTTCCACAAGCACTGCATAGCTCCGTGGGCCATGCGGCACGACACGTGCCCGATCCACGAGACTGGCTGGGAACCAACCACGCCACGGCTCGTGCATGCACTCACCGGCGGCGGCGCCCCTGCCGCTGCCGTGGCACCAGTACCGGTCGTGGCACAGGCAGTGGCGTGGCAGCAGTGGCGCCAGCACTGACGGGATGTACATTCATGCGCACGTCGCCTCGGCAAAGCTCTGTCTGTGCCGTACAGTTTGAGGCCGCGCGCGATAGGCAAGTACGCGCAGCAGTGGGTCCGGTGCATGGTCCGGCGGTGACTCGACGGGGCGGCCTCTGTGCACCGCGGCGGAGACTTGTGGTCAGGAAGCATGCGATTCGAGCGTGATCAGGAAGCTGCGCCTGCGGTGCAACCCTGGCTCCACAGCTCTCGGTGACCGGAAACGGCACTGTGTCATGTCACGAGTCTGACAGGTCTCCCGAGTGGCTGTTCTTCCATGCCTGACAATACAGCTTCGCGCACTCTTAACCACATGGTGTTAGAGCAGCAACCCTGTACCCTGTACCCCCCCCCCCGACCAAGTGACTTGACTTGACGTGACTTGTCCATGTTCACGCAACTGAAACCTTGTTCACGAACTTGTTCACGCATCGACAATCTAGCCGACTACGATGGCGTCGGGCAGCCTCTTTGGCGCCGGACCACTCACACCCGTCGGAGACCGCCTCTTCGGGGTGGTGGAAGAAGAATTGCCGCTCAATACCTCAGGCTTAGCGGTGCTCATCGTTGTCTACCAGGGCACTCGCCTTTGTTTTGCCCTGAGTCATCAAACCAAGCTGGGATATGTACGCAGTGTTGTCTCTCGATATGTGGGGCAGGATGTGTCATTGTGGCAGCCGCGTCTCGGCCATGTCATCTCCCAGCACCTTCCGGACGAGGCCATCGTTGGCGTTCTTCAGCGAGCGCCTTCGATAGTAGCAGTTGCTGCAGGAACCGAGATGCCTAGCTCTCACCCGGACTCACACCCCGACAAGGCTAACCCGTCAGAGATCGCGACCGCGAGTGCTGTCACGGCGGAGCGGGAGCGCGAGAAGCTCCTCTTCGTACCAGCCGTCCGGCGCGCCGTCTACACGTGCTTCATTAATCCGCGCAGGCCCGGCGCGCCCAACGTGTCCCCGACGGCCGAGGCCGCTGCGGCGGCCTCGCAGGCGCGCATTCCCTTCGAGGTGATGCTGTATGCCGATCGGCCGCTCTCCAGATTCGTACTCTTACAGGCCGACGCTGCATGCTGCTTCGCCTTCGTCACCAACGGCCACGACGTACCGGCCGGATTCGTGGCCGTCGGCGACGCCATCGTTCTGGACGCTCTCAAGATGCTTGGGGATCCATCGGGCACAGGGGTGGCCCTCGTCGCGGCTTTCGAGACGTGGCTGAAGCTGACGGCCCAGGGCTGGACGACGGCCGACACGGAGTTGCTTCCCGTCGAGTTCCTCGTCGCCTTCGGCAGGGAGCTCACCCAGCGCCTCGACTGCTCACACCGCATTCGCTCGACCAAGCTAAATGCGGAGTCGCTCCGGACGCTGCGCACGCCGCCATTCGATGCGTACGTCGATCAGCCGATGCTCACTTCGTTTCAAGGGTAGGCACGTGCGCGGCGGAGCGCGCCCGATGTATTATTTCGTTTTCATAATCGACGCTTCTCTTTTCATGTGCCTCCTCCACTGACAGGTGCGGGGGTGTAACACTCGAGTGTACCGCAGACTGAGCGCAAACCAGGCCGGTACCCGACACTCGACTGCCATCGGACGCGCCAATGTTGGTCTACAGTTAGTGCGGTTGGCCTGTTGCACACGCCAGCTGCTGACATTCTACTAGCTCGATTTCTTCTTCGCCGCGTGGCGTTCTCAGAGCACTTGTCTCAGAGACTCGCTACTCGGCGTGCGTCCCTTCGCCTCTCGGCCGCGCCTCGCCTCTCTGCTGCTGCTGCACCACAAACCGTTGGCTGCCCAGAAAGTTGAGCGGCGAGGGCAGACCGTCGCGCTGCGGCTCGAGCGTCTTACCGCTCCAGTACTCCTGCCGCACAAAAGCTCTGACCGTCTTGCACGTCAACTGCAGATGGCCATGGACAAGGCGTACCGATTCGACGCGTGCGACGACGTGGGCTATGCCCGGTGCAACTGCGAATGCGCCGTTGAACCGTTGCGCCTCCGAGTCCGCCTCGTGCGGCACGGTAAAGCAGCGTGAGGCCGACAAAGGCCCAAGGCCGCCCCAAGCGTCTGCAGCGTCCTGGGCTGGGATGGACGCGCCACCGCTATCGTCCTCGTCCTCGGCCTCGTCGTCGACGGCATGAGGTTGATGATCACCGGCTCCCGGAGGCTGATCGTCAGGTCCGGGCAAAGTGGCCTCGCCGCTCATTAAGGGCGCCCAGCCTGGTTGACAGAGCGGGACTCCAAGGGTCGATGCCTTGTCGGGCAGCCTGGCGCCTGTGCAGCCACCCACCCGCAAGAGCAGATTTTCGAGGCCGGCGCACGCCACTGAGAGGCAGAACACGGGGTTGGCGGCCAGAAGCCGCGCCGAGTGCCGGCGCGCATTCATCGACAGTGTAAAATGTCCGTCGTTGTCCAAGGGCGACAGCCACGAGATGGTCATCAAGTTGCGGCGGCCAACAGCCCACGTCGAGAGGAAGCACACCGGATTGGCATACAGCGGCCGGCTGAGATGGGCATCCGAAAGTACCACTGCGTCCACGCCATCTGCTGGCGGTGATGGCAGAGCCACCGCGGCAGGTGTTTTGGCTTCTGCTGTCGTCGCTTTTGCTGTGTACCGATGCCTCTGCTTCTCACGTTTTAGCAAGGCCTGCACATGTGGCAGTAGCTGAGCACGCAGTGCAATCACTTCCTCGCTCTCGACCTCTTTGTGTCTCAGCGGTGGCGCGGCGGCTTGCAGCACGCGCACCACCGCTGCGAGTTCGGCGGCCTGCAGAGGCATCGTAGTGTGTGAATGTGAACGTGTGTCGGGCCACGCCCATCCACTCAACGTGAAGGCGTCGATCACATATGGGACGGTAGGATCACATAGGACGGTAGGACGGGAAGGTCGGAGGTAGGAAGGTACCGCGGGTCCGTGTGTCCCGTGTGTGTCCCGGCTCCCGAGCCGGGCCCGGTGTCTTTTTACCGGGTTCCGGTTCAAAAACACCGAGGGGAGCCGGGACACACGCACGGGACCATGCACGGGACCATGCACGGGACACACGGGCACACGGATCACACAGACGAGCCTCCCGGTACCGGGGGCTCCGCGGCCGCACTGCCGGCCGCTACGCGTCTGCCGCACGCGCCTTCATTTCGCCGACCGCTTTCGAGCAGGCGCGGGGAGGCGCTCTGGGA
>JWZX01002705.1:0-11910 GCA_001275005.1 Chrysochromulina tobinii | reverse complement strand
TCATCGCCCGGCTGGTTGTGAGAGCCGATAAAGGCCGGAGAGCCGTCTGGAACTATCGAGTCCATGACGTCTACAACGCCACTCACGACATCCCCATTCTCGTTACAGCTGTATCCTTTTTGCTTTTAAGTGCTTGATTGTTGACGTGTTTCAAGCGACCGGTTGCCCCCAGTGCGCCGTCCGCCGAGCCCCCTCTCTCTCCACTGTCTTGACTCTTCGCTTTGCCTGACACGGCGGAACGGCCTTGGTCATAGTTGTTCACAATAAGTGGGCGGGATCTTCCCATGGAAGATGGATCATCCTTTGGCATCGGAAGTGCAGAACGCCACCCGAAAGGGGCCGAAAGGGGCGCGCCTCGGGCTGCATCGGCTGGGCTCACCACCGACCCAGAACCGCACGCCGCGGCGGTGTGGCGTGGCATAAGACAGTAAGCAGTAAGCATAGGTTGCAGACCGCACTTCTACACTAGTCACGACGTCTACACCACCTCGCCCACACCACGTCTACACCACGTCTACACTATACGCCCACACCACGCGCCTACATAAGAACGTACCCGCAGCTGCATGGCGTGTGCTCACTTTCCAATATCGCGCAACAAGAACACGTGACGCTGTCATAGACGCCTCCACCTTCGAATCGGCTCCCCCAGAATCCCCACGTATCAATCGTTGCGCGATGCCTGCGCCTCGGGCCTGCTGTCGCATGGTCGGCGCGTAGTCGGCGCGCACCGTCTCAGGAGTCGGCGCAGGTTGATACAGGTGGATGACCTGCAACTTCAAGGCGCTCGTAGTCACGCAGTGAGCATGGCAGTGAGCCCTGCTTCGTTGCAGCAATCATGGCTTCGGTGACCATTGCGCAAGCGACAACGACGCCAGCCACAACGAGCGTGATCATCGAGACAGGGGAGACGGCGATCGGCAGTCGGCGGACGGCTGTCTAGAAGTTTTCTCGTGATCGTCGAAACCTGAAGATTCCATGACCACAAAATCTGTTAGCATGCCTGAAGTTCGGAGAAATTGCTTCGGGCGGCGGCGGCCGGTTGCCGACAGCATAGTCGACATCGATACCCGCCTTATACGAGCGCTTCCGGAGTGTTTATATCTTCACGACTATGTTCGCCCCAACACGAAACACCGCGGTGTTTCTACTCCGGTCGTGCCGCGCCGTCGCGCACGTATCGACTACGTCGGGTCGGCGGCTGCAGTTGCACATGGACATGCAATCCACCAGCTTGAGCATCATGGTCAACTCCGAATGATGCCAGGTGAGAGTGGAGTCGCCGCACACACTCACACGCTTAGATCCAGGAGGATCGCGGGTCGACGTGGATCAGTATTGTTATGGTGCTCTCGGCAAACGTTGCTGAAACGTTGTCCGGGTCACCGTCGTCCAACACACGCGCGCTCGTCTTTTCATAATGGTCTCGTCTTGGTTCTCGTTCGTTTTCACTTGCATGCATACACACACGAGTCACACACATCAGGCACACCCCGAGGCGAATGCACACAAGTACGTACTAGATTTCACAAGGTTCGGCTTGATCAGGGCGGCCCCGCCATAAAGGCAAAAGGGTTTACATGATCAGCAGCTCAGCCACACGGCGCATCACCTCGCCTTCTTGGCTCTCGTCTGGAGCGGCTGCTGTGCCGTCTGGCTGGGGCGCGTGCGCGATCATCTGCACATCCGCATGCGGCAACTTCTTAAAGATACCGAGAGCGTCGGTGGCGCAGCTCTTGCTGTGCGCACTGAGGCTGAACTTGTTCTTCTCGTTGGATTTCGTCAGGTCCTTGGCCGCATCGTCACCCAACGGCTTCAGTCCTACGAGCCTAAGGGCCTTGCTCAGGCACCTGATGAGGGAGGCAATCAAGGGGTCCTCAGAAATCAACAGAGGGAAGATTCGTCAAGGCCCGTCTCGAGCTCGGCGTAGCGCACGTGTCGGGCTCCGCCCAGCAGTCCTCCGACTGCAACTGTAGGTCGGTGTGGCTCTTCGCCCAGGTCGCGAACGCAAAGGGAGGGCGCGGTATGCTGCAGTCGAACTGTGTCCCGACCCCTGTGAACCTGTGGAAGAAAGAGAACTGCCTGTCCACCTCGTTTCGCCTGAGCTGGAGCGTCGCGATCTTGGGGCTCTTGTCAAATGATGCCAGCGCGGCCTTCCACGCCGTCATCGCCTGCGCGTTCTGCGCCTCAATGCACGGGCCAGGAGCATCATCTTTCGTCTGCTGGCCTTTCGTATCGCCGAATACGTACGACGGGAACATTTTGACCGAGATCGTGCAATGGCTGGCTGGGCATACGTCTTCGGGCACGCCCTTGCAGACGAGGTCGCGCACGCGCACAAAGAAGTCGGCAAGGTCGTCCTGGAGGTTATGGTACAGCGGGCGAGTATCAATCGCGGTGAGCTTCTTCCCAGGCAGCTTCATGCGCGCCGTCTCGATCGCCCGTTGGAGCTTTGGGTTCTCCGTGTGGGTCAGTGTGCCAGACTTCGCGTCGAAGATAGCGTCTGAGAAGGCCTTGCTAGTACACCCGGGGACCTCGCTCGACGACCACAGCATGTCGCCGGGACCAAAGGGCTCGCCCACGTTGAACATGCACGGGTGCTCGTTGAGAGTTTGGTCGAACGTGGACGTGCCGCTTCCGTGGTCAGAGACGACGACGAGCACCTCGGCGCGTGTCGCCGCTATAGTGGCCGGTGCGTGTGCTGGCGCCCCTTTGGCCGGAGCTTCCTCCTTTGACTGTTGCACCGGTACCGGTGCGCGTGCTTTCAGCGCCGGTTTAGGCTGAGCTTCCTTGGAGCCAGCAGCCGCGCCAAGCTCCGGCTTGACCTCGGCGAGCGACGCTGCGAGAATATGCGCCGAGTTGTCCGCAATTTTTTCTGAATTCTTAGACGGCACGCCAAGAAGCAGGACCGCCAAGATGGGCAGGGCGCACACCATCGCTCGTGGGTTTGCGCACCAAATATCCCCGATTAGGCAATCTTCCTTTCCTCATCCGTGGGGACTCTTCTTCCCAAACGGCTTCTACCATGTTCTATTGGCCTCTTTGCCTTTGTTCTTGCTTTGTGATTGCGCTGCAGCAAGATACCGCCAAGAGCTCTGCCGTTCCACGACCGCTGCGCCCGCCCGCCGGTTGTGGCACACTCACGGGTCCCAGGGCTTCGCACGGCCGAGCGGATCTGACGTGCAAGCGTAGTCGGCGACCACGGCGTGGCTGACCGTATACTTCCACGAGGGGCGCGCGGAGCATCGTAACCACCAATGGGAGAGCGCCGGGCGCTTGTCGAGCGCGTCCTGGAGCCCCGCCGCGCCAAAGACCTGGAAGTAGCACAGGTACGTCAGGTCGGCGAGCGTAAACTGTCCGCAAGCCAAATATGGGTGGCCGCTCAACTTGAGGTGCGCCTCCATCATGTCCAGCGTGGGCTCGAGCTCCGTGCGCAGCTGCTGGCATTTCGTCTCATCGAGTGGCGCCTTTTTGAGCACTCGCATGTACATGATGGGCATGAACGCTGGGTAGAAGTACGAGTACTCCACCGAGATCCACTGCTCCATCAGCGCCAGCGCCTTCGCGTCCGTCGGGATGAGTTGTGTACCCTCCGCCACGTGGCGCATGATGGCGCGAGATTCGAAAAGGTCGAAGCCATCGGCATCTCGCCACGCAGGCACCTTGCCGTAGGGCTGCAGTGCGACATATTGTGGGAGCTTGTGCTCACCCTTGGCCAGGTGGATAGGGACGAAGCGGAATTCGGCACCTGCCTCGACGCACGCGGCGATAGCACGCCGGCTGCATGTAGTCAGCGGCGACGCCCAAAGCTGCCCACGGGCCACGCGGCGCCGGCGCAATCGGCTCAGGCCCAGCGCGACCAGGCCTAGCCCCAGGCCGCTCACTACCAAGATGAGGTCACGCCGAGCTACGAGCTCCATAACCGGAGCGATTGCGCGCGCGCGTTGTGTGTTGACCGATGACCTCCGATCATCTCGGTGAAACCTCTTCCTGTGAATAGCCCCTCGGGCGAAACCAAACCTCATACCTCGAGATATACCACCCGGGGACGGCGCCGCGGTGGTCCGCTCACGCGCGACTTTGGACGTGAGTCCGTCAGCGGAAAACAACCACGTCCATGAAAACGACGTGCTGCGATGGTGTGCGAGATGAATCTCGCCAGCTCTCGCGCAACATGTACATTTGCGACTCTTCTAGAGTCTCTCGGACAGCTTCATTACGCATCGTAGAGTCAAGACTGTTGACTAAGTGTTTGGGATCAGATACTTCAAACATGGGTGGCAGGATGACCGGCCTGCAGCAGTGAGCAGATACATGCTGCAGAGAGTAGGCCACGCGATACATACTCTGTCGGCATACGCAACGCACGGTCCGTCTTCTACTGGCCTCCTCGCAGCCGCAGCACCAGATGGATCGTGCTCTCCTGCTCGATGTCGTAGTCGCCAATGGTCTTCCGGTCGTCAAGCTGCTTGCCGCCGAAGATGAGCCGCTGCTCCTTGGGCGGGATGCCCTCCTTGTCCTGAATCTTGGCCTTAACGTCGGCGATCGTATCGCCTTCCTCCACGTCCACCGTCACCGTCTTCCCCGACAACGTCTTGATGAAGATCTGGCTGCTGCCACCACGCAGGGAAAGCAGGCGCTCCGGCACAGCGCGGTTGCTCTCGCTCACTCCCCAATGTAGCGCGTCCGCACCGACGCGCCGCGCGTGCAGCAGCGATGGCCTGTCGTGCGACTGGTACGCGCCCACACTCGCGCAGACCAGCGACACGAGAAGGAAGAGCCTCGCCATTCCGTCGAGGCGCCACTCTGCGTTGACCTCGCGCGTCGCTCGCTAAATAGTTGTGAGACAGTTTCGTCGCGGTCCGCTACACCGTAACGAAGTTCGGCTCCGCCCCCCTCGGTCCACACAAGTACTAAATACTCGCTCGCTCGGGCAACTCAATTTCGCTAGCTCGCCTCCGGGGGCGAGGCTGCAGGCTCGAAGCTGTTCGTCTCCCCACCCCCCATGACCCCCCCTCTCGCCCCTTCGAATCGCCGCCGTGAACTTTTGACCACATCAAAACCCCCGTGCTTGGGGGTCCGGAGAGCATGTGCGTTGTGTTGAACAGCAGCACGCAGTATCAAAACCACAACCTCCTCTAAATGAGTTCCTGAGCGTCCTCCTGAGCACTAAATCCCAACCGCCTACGCCTCGTGCAGAAACCATCCGACCAAGCACAGACGGTGCCTTGAGGTGGGCAAAACCTCATGCCACAGCGACTTGCTGTCAAATATGACGAGCAGCCCGCTCTCGGGCAGCACGTCCTCGGCCACGCCGCCTGGTACCGCGGCCGACACGTCCTCGTCCTTCTCGTCCTTCTCTTCCTCGTCCTCGTCCCACTCGTCCTCGCTTGCACGTGCAGCAGCAGCAGCAGCAGGAGGAGCAGGAGCAGGAGCAGGAGCTTGGGCCGTCGCCGTCGATGAAAAGATGCGCAGCGCACCGCCGTCGGCGCGTGACCAGGGTAGATCCGGATCCGTGAGGTACAAGATGAACGAGGTGCTTCGTCGGCCGGAGCCCCGTACGTCTACGCCCACGACGCTATCGCGATGACGCCGGTAGTAGCCGCCAGGCGGGTACGCCACATACGCCGATTCAATGCCGCTCGCATGCCTCCGGCCGAGCGCGTCGCCCAGATCGTTGCCGAGGTGGCTGAGGCGTGCTAGCACGGAGCTGAAGCTGTCCGACGCCAGGTCCGGCGTGCAAGTGAGCGCACGTCGCATATCGTCGACGTCCCCATTTCCTCGATGGCTTGTGCCTAATCGGAAGGCCTCCGACTCGGCAAGTCGCGCCACCTCTCGCCGCAGCTCTGCAACAAGCGAGGGTGACGCAAAGCCAGGCGCCCGATGAAGCTGGCCATCGCGGATGGCCGCCGCAGCGTCAGCGACGAGGCGCGCGTGTGACGGCGGCGCGAAGCTCGCGGAGATGGCGAGGGTGGGCGTCACCGCCGACGAGATGACGAGAACAGCAGTATTCATTACGCTCTTCAGCACGAGAACTTGCCTTGATAGCCAACTTTACTGTACCAGCTGAGGGAGGCCACCCATGTGGCACACTCGACGTGAAACAAATTCAGGCGCTCTTCGACGTTTCTCGTTTCATTTTCTTCTGTCGGAAAGCGCCCTGCCCTGCTCGTTCTCGCCGTCAGCGGGCGGACTTCCGCTTTTTTTCCGCTGAAGTGTCTGACACCATGCCCCACTCACTCGCGGCACCTATCGTCGAGAGGCCCTCCTTCAGCCGCGGACCGGACGGCCGAACGCCCTACGGAGTGGCATCGTACCAAAAGCAAATCGAGGACCTCAAGTCCGACACATCGAAGAATGCGACCATGGCGAAGACGGCGACCCGTAGGATCGACGCCGCGAAAAGCTACATGACGGCGGCGGCCACGTTCGGCCAGATCGCGACCGTGCGCCAGAAGGAGAGCGAGTTCCGTGTGAAGCAGGAGGAGGCGCGGCAGAAAGAGGAGACGCTCAATCTGCAGAAGTCCTTCAAGATCGAGCGGCAGCGCTTCGAGGCGGAGTGGCAGCGGCGGGCGGAGGAGGTGGACAAGCAGTGCAAGGAGCACGAGCGCGTGCTCGCCGAGGTGCACCAGATCGCGACCGTGGCGAGCGAGAAGCACATCGCGGCCGAGCAGGAGGGCATGCGCTTCAAGGCGTCTTCGGATTTGCTGTCGCTACAGGACACCGAGAAGAAGCTCTCGGGCGCGCACGAGTTCAAGGACGCATCGGAGGTGGCGACGCGCTCCTTCAAGCTCAAGGCCATCGAGGAAGCGCGTTTCGATCGCTCAAAGGCGAGTTACGCGACGAAGCCGCGGGAAGAGCTCGCTGCGCGCCAGATCGCGGAGATGCGCAGGTGCGCGTGCTCGATGGCGCCTGATTGTGCTCGATGGCGCCCGATGGCACCTGATTGCGTCCGATCGATTTGGGGTTCCGTTGATTGCGTCCGATCGATTTGGGGTTTCGTTGATTGCGTCCGATCGATTTGGGGTTTCGTTGATTGCGTCCGATCGATTTGGGGTTTCGTTGATTGCGTCCGATCGATTTGGGGTTCCGCAGCTTGCAGCAGAAGAATCACTCGCTACGCGTCAAGGTCACGCGCGAGAAGGAGGTGGCCTATGAGATCTTCAAGCAAAAGTACCGGAACCTCGAGGCAGACTTGACGCATTCGCATGCCATTGAGTTCCAGTCGACGATCCGTCCCGAAATCTCGCCGCTCGTGCAAGCTCACAAGTCGAGATCGAATACGTCATCGACCTTCCGAGGCACCCTGAAATACGAGAGCCTTGTGGGGACGAAGTTCGACTGCGCGGGCGTCGCGGCGCTGCCGGACATCCCGATCGAGGAGACGCGCAAGCTCGAGGGGCTCTGAGCAGCAGCAGCATGGTAGCAGCGGGAGGGTGCGGGTCCGGGAGGCGCAGTGCGCGCCTCTCCCAAGTTTGCAGCCGGTCTCCACAATGCAGAGTTATAGTAAGAACGTACGCCGTAACCATCACAAATCTAATTACAAATTAGATATTCCACGTCTGGGTCGTACCCGGTCGGCGGTCAGTCGGCGGTCGCCCTCGACTTCCCCGCCGAGAAGGCGGCCGCAGAGTGTCACTACATACTAAGCCTGCTCGCTTACTTTTCCGATTTTCCGTCCGGGGCGCGGAGCCGTTCTTTGTAAACTTTGAGTAACGGTGTTGTAGTGAGCGCGGGGGGACCGCGACGTAACTGTCTGACTGCATGAGAGGATATTTCGGGATGCGCTGCAAAGTACGGTCATGTGTTTCAGTTCAGTTCAGTTCAGTTCAGTTACAACATAAACAACAGACAACCTAACGGAAGCCTATCGAATGTGAACTGAACTGAACTGAACTGAACTCATGTGTTTCACAGCAGCAGCACAAGTTCTGAACAAAAAAGCTCCTGAGTTTCCAAGAGATTTGGTTGCAGTTCTTCTCTGTGTCTCGTTTCACTGTTAACAAGTAAGCCCAAAAAGTTTCCAAGAGATTTGGTTGCAGTTCTTCTCTGTGTCTCGTTTCACTGTTAACAAGTAAGCCCAAAAAGCTCCGAGGGAGCGTAACCAGTTTGTGCAGGAGATCGACCAAAGGAGTCGATGCCCTGGACCTGACAAGGCACGGCGGCTACAACCCCGGTCCGATTCCTGTGGTGGAGGCATCCCCGCGCCCCCCTGTGACGAGGATTTCGATGGCGGATTCAGCCGTCCCATTGCTGCGCGGGGGCGCAGAGTCACATCCACTCTGGGATGCAGGTGTACCAAAACATGATGCCCAGTCTCTGCGCTCTCTCCGCGCTCCTGGCGAGGATCCCACGCCCACTTCAATCATGGCCGAGATCGAGGAGTTTACTAAAATGAACAAAGCGGCAGGAGGACGTAGTAGTCCGGCGCCCGCGCCACCAGACATCGAGTCCGCCATCATCGGCAGAGTCTGAGCGATATCGCCGGTCAACATGTCACGTCTGCATCGATGTTTCTACCGCAGGCGCCCAGTGCTCGTGCTACGCCTTCACCACTAGTTGACATGCCCGGCCGCCCAGCGATTCATTGCGCGAAGGACAGATCAATACCTTGGCACACTATTCGAATCATAGGCTGCGGCGTTGTACCATTCCTGTATGTATATTCACGTTCCCTGCTCGTACTGTACGGTAACCCCTTTGTGTGCCAGTGTGGCGCGCCTCGTGAGTGGCGTTGTATGGTATTCCGAAGCGCCGAGGCCGCGAGTGGCTCGACGGCGCTCGAGTCGGCCTGAACGCGTTGGTGTTTGCTGTTTCAAGTTACATTGGTGGATCGCAT
This sequence comes from Chrysochromulina tobinii, assembly GCA_001275005.1. Taxonomy (NCBI): domain Eukaryota; phylum Haptophyta; order Prymnesiales; family Chrysochromulinaceae; genus Chrysochromulina; species Chrysochromulina tobinii. Next base: position 3,071 of record JWZX01002705.1, on the reverse strand, counting down.
GGCGTGCGCGAGATTTTCGACTCATTGGGGACTGGGTTTCAACCGAACACTCAGGTCGAGTTCGCCCGCTATGCTCCAACATACGCGATACGTCGCGCTTAGTCGTAAGTCCAAAGTCGGACTATTAAATTATTAAGTGGAGTGGCGACTCGCGCGTCTGCGCGGCGCGGTGCGGTGGCCGGTGCGGCGAGAGATCCGAGAAACCCTAACCGAGATCGCGTCGCGGGTTGCCCGGCGACGGAGCGGCGATTCATCAATCAAGCGTTTGTTCGCAGCCTTCGTTCGCTCGGGGGGACGGGACGGGGTCGGAGGGTTTCACACCGCTCAGGGTAGTTACCCTATGCGCTATGGTGTTTCAACATGTGACCGTCGGACCGGACAGCTAATTATCATTCTCATCCAGCAGCGCCAACAGTCCTCGGATCTCTTCCTTTGGCGCCCACACTGACAGCCCACCAGGGCTGAGCACCACCGATACGCTCGCGAGTACGGCAGGCGCCCTGCCGTCGGCATCGGCCGCCGCGCTCGCCCAACACGGCGCATCGGCGTTCTCATAAATATCCCGCCCGGGCAGGGCGAGTAGTGAGAAGACCGCGCCACCGGCCTCGAGGCTCCTCCCATCCGGCGCGACGCACTCGTCGATCCCGAGAACGCGCCCCCTCGGACAGCGCCGTCTCGAGCGCTCCCCTTGGGAGGGTGCGAGCTCGGAGCGTCTCGACGAAGAGCGCCTCGCCTGATGAGGGAGGCAATCAAAGGCCATCAGCATGCACTCAGAGACACTCAGAGGCCCTTGGAGCGTTTCAACGAAGGGCGCCTCACTGTAAGTAGACAGCCGCCGCTTGGTAAGCCACGGCAGGAGCAGCGCTAAGGCCTGCTGGCATAGTCGCCACTCGCACACGAACACATCGCGGTTGCGCACGTTGGTGAGTTTCATCCGTTCGAAGGCCTTGACGCCCACCGCGTGGAGTCGGCCGCGCAGCCGCTTGCGGCCTCCCACTGTTGCCTGTGAGGGCTGCCAATGCTCAGTGAGGAAGCGAGCAGCGCCTTCACTCGCGAGATAGATCTTTTCGCGACGGGCCGCTCGCCCCGGCGCCCACAGCGGCACGAAGGGGGGAGCCCTGAGTGGCACTGCTCCCAAATCAGGGACTGCCGCTCCCAAATTAGGGGCTGCTGCTCCCAAATTAGGGACTGCCGCTCCCAAATTAGGGACTGCCGCTCCCAAATTAGGGACTGCCGCTCCCAAATTAGGGGCGCGTTCCGACACAGCGCCCGCCTCCACCGCCTCCTCGTCCTCTGCCTCGCCTTCCTCCTCCACCATCTCCTCCAACGCCTCCTCCATCACCACCTCCTCCACCACGCCTGCCACCTTTGTCGCCTCCGTCCAAGTCGGCGCGCTCGCCATTCCATAAAAGGAACAGAGCTCGGACCACACAGCCGAGCTGGCTGGCACCCGCTCGAGCGTCGCCGCACCCTCCCCATCAGCCGCCATCGCAGTCCACGACGACTTGCCTGATATGGAAGAGGACGAGGAGGCGATCTCACCCTCAGGTGCAAACTTGCCTGATATGGAAGAGGACGAGGAGGCGATCTCACCATCAGGTGCAAACGCGTCCCCACCACCCATAGCCCCCTCCCGACCTCCCTCCACCTCTCCAAATGCCGGTGGGCTGCCCGCCGCCACTGCCTCCTCTGCAGCCCCTGCTTCCTCGTCGCGCACGTGATCATCCGCCCGCAACGACGCGTGCTCGGGCTCGGCCGCCCTCCGAAAGGCCGCCACGAAGAAGCCACCGCAGTCGTCGCGGTGCGGGAGGAGCCGCACGCATCTCTCGAGTAAGGGAGCCATCCAGGGCGCTTCGTCTGCCGAAGGCGGCTCCATCGTGCACCGGGCGGCTCTGGAGGTTGGCGAGGGCGAGGGCGGCGAGGGCGAGGGCGAGGGCGGCGAGGCCGATTTCGAGGGCGGCGGGGGCGAGGGCGAGGGCATAGGGGGCGAAGGCGGCGAGGGCGCTGCTGTCACCCAGGTCGTAAGGCCGGGCGCAGGGTGCAAGCGTCCCATATTTGGGTGCGAGCGTCCCTCGCCGCCAGCCGATCCATCAGCGCCCGCCACGGCGCCCGACGAGGGGGCAACGAAGAGTCCATCAGCGCCCGCCACGGCGCCCGACGAGGGGGGCAACGAAGAGGTGGGGCCGGAGCACTCGCGGGTCTTCGAGCGTGATGGACGGGCCGGCCGAGCGCGTCGTCGTGGGCGCCCCCTTCGACGCCCACGACGCCGCCGCCGCCTCGGCCTCCGCCCGCAGCTCGCGCAGCGCCGCCGCGACGACGGCCTCGTTCTCGATTGGGTTGAACGAGCAGGTCGAGTAGACTAACAAGCCTCCGGGCTTGAGCAGCCGCAGACCCTCGCGTAGCAGCCGCAGCTGAGTCGGGTGCAACTCGGCCGCACTGTGAACGCTCCAGTCCGGCGTGTTCACGTGCTTCTTGCGCAGCGTGCCGTCACCCGTGCAGGGCACATCGCACCTAATGAGGGAGCTCATTCGCCCGCAATCAGCATGCAATCAGCACGCAATCAGCACGCAATCAGCACGCACTCAGCATGCACTCAGCACGCACTCAGCACGCAATCGTCATGCACTCAGCCTGCAATCAGCCTTCACTCAGCCTTCACTCAGCATGCCATCAGGCGCTGCAAAGCGCAGCGTGCCGTCGCATGCACGCTGGCTCATCGCACAAGATCCGGTCGAAGCATGCAATCAGGCTGCGATGCATGCACGCACAAGATCCGGTCGAAGCATGCAATCAGGCTGCGATGCATGCACGCACAAGATCCGGTCGAAGCGCCATCCATCCAGCCGCGGCCACCAGCGCGCATCGAGCGACGTAACCACCTGATGAGGGAGGCAATCAGAGACCATCAGCATGCACTCAAAGGCACTCAGAGGCGCATCGAGCGGCGTAACCACCGAGAACGGAGAGGCGACGTTGACGGACGTGAGACGATGTGTAAGCGAAATGGAGCGCGCAAGTGACGCATCGTTCGCGACGAAGACGCCGCGGGGGGGGGCGCGTGTGATGGGCGT
>JWZX01002704.1:0-21285 GCA_001275005.1 Chrysochromulina tobinii | reverse complement strand
TCGGACTCGTAAACTTTAAGTTTCGCGATTGCGGGTTTCCGACCACGTGTCCAACCGTTCAAACTCCGCGTTATTTTACCGGCACCCGCCGCACGTGAATAACATGGCGAACTTCGACACGCGCACCGGCACGGAAGACGGTATTCTCAAGGCACATGCCGCCAACCCTGACCTCGCCCTCAATGCGGCCACGCCCACGCTGAAGACGCAGCTGGGCGTGAGCGACGTGACGGCGTACCACACGCAACTCACTCACATCTTCAACCCAGAGGTGGTCAAAGAGCGAAACCATTCGTATGACTGCCACATGAAGAACCGGCCGCCAGTGCTTGCCGAGGACCGCTTTGACCCGAATGCTGTCATAGCAGACAGGCTGATGGTCGGTACAGCCCAGGTGATCGGCACCCACCTTGAAGGCGTCGTATTGCCAATTGGTTTTGACACGGAGTCCTTCTACTCGTCTGTCCTTGCAGCCTTTGCAAGCGCGTTCAAGGTCCAGCTTGCTGAGCGGACGGCTGGCACCTCCTCGGCCAACGGCGCCACAGCCGCCGGCACCTCGGCCATCAGCTCATCGGCCAACGGCGCCGCAGCCGAGGAGCAGACTGCTGCGGCGCCAGCCTGCCGGTACGAGCGACTTTCTTGTGCTGCGACAGGAGCGCCGGGCCTGTCAAGTCGGCGCATCGCTCAGAAAAAGCGTGCAGACGTGCGCCGGGAGGGCAAGCCGTTCATGCGCTTTGTCACGGGGATGCGAAGCGACACCGGCTCGCTCGCCAAGGATGGGAGCCAAATCTCTGATGAGGGTGAGGCGGCCCACTTGGCCATCGCTGCGTACCTGCGGGTGGAGGCCGCGCGTCGCACCACGGAGGCGACCCCTGAGGAGCGGCTCGAGGCCCTCAGGCATGAGAAGGTGGCCCACGCTGGCCGTGCGGAGGCTGTCATCGGCAAGGACGAGCTCAAGAACGGCAAGGGGCAAGCGCGGCGCTTCTCGCGCTCCTTTATCTTCTCGCTCGTGCACAGCGAAGAGTTTGGCGCCATCCTCCGCTCGATTGGCACCGACGAGGAGGAGGAGCTCATGACCGGCCCCATCGGAGACGAGTGGACCTTCGACGAGGTCCACGCCCTCCTTGACGACGAGCGGGTGCCCTTGGAGCTCAAGGCCCTGCTGCGACTCTCGGACGCGATGCTCGTCGAGTCCGAGCTGGCGGAGGCGGAGCTCATCTTGCGGTACACGAGCAGATCGGTGCGCATGGTGAAGCCTGTGGGCTCGCCATGCGCTGCCGTGCCGCAGCGGCCCATCATCCACTCATGGGCCATGAGCGGTGCGGCTTCTATCCCCACGTTCGACGCCGAGGACGCGCACCTCACACGCACAGGCTATTGCCATGTGACATCTAGATTCCCGTCCTTCGACTTTGAGATCTGCGACATGGCGATCACGCCGGCGGGTGACTGGCCCCTGCTGCCTACTAGCCTCCAGTCGGGGGGCGACGCTTACATGCTCGACAGCAACCGCGCAGGGGAGCTGACGGCGCACGGTTTCGCTAAGAGCGGCGGGGGGCGCGGCGGTGGGCTCGGCGGTGGGCGCGGCGGTGGGCTCGGCGGTGGGCTCGGCGGTGGGCTCGGCGGTGGGCTCGGCGGTGGGCTCGGCAGCCCGCCGCTCACAGCTGACGAGGCCAGGGCGGCTGCGGCGGCCGAGGGGCTCGAGCTGGTGCTGTCGTCTAGCAACAAGACGGGCTTCAAATGCTGCTACGTCGGTGTCAGTGGTAAGACATACTTTGCGGCGGTCAATGAGAATGGCACCACGCTCCACCTTGGCACCTTCGCGACAGCGGAGGAAGCGGCCTTGAACTATGCGAGGCACCTCGGGGCGGAGCGAGCGGCGGCAGAGGCGGCGTGGGCAAGGCGCGAAGGTCTACTGCTGCTGTCGGCAGACGAGGCCAGGGCAGCAGCGGCGTCCGAGGGGCTCGATCTGGTGCTGTCGTCTAGCAGCAACTCGGGCTTTGAGGGTGTCAGCAAGCTCTCGAACGGTGGGAAGTACTCGGCGAAGGTCAAGGAGAATGGCAAGATGCTCCACCTCGGCAGCTACGCGACAGCGGAGGTGGCGGCCTTGTGCCGCGCGAGACGCGTCAAGGTGTATCGAGTGTGGGCAGAGGCGGCAGAGGTGGCGGCAGAGGTGGCGGCAGTGCATCACCCGAACAAGAAGCAAAAAGCATGAGAACTCATCACACTGTTAATGTTACCATGCCTGTCGTTCTGTGTGTCCGTCACGGTCCACAAGCCAGTCGAGTCAGGCGAGGTGGTTGCAGTTTGCACGGGCATGCACGGGACGGGATACAGACCACGTGTGTAAAGTGTCCCTTGTAAAGTGTGTCTGTATGTTGAGCGTGGGCAGATAATAAATGAGCACGTGTGACGCACGCACTCGGCGGTGGCCACAAACTCTCATAGGCGTGTCAATAGTACATCGTGATCACCTTTTTAATCCTCACATGTTGATCGCCCCGCCCAACGTCGTTCACAGTCATAGCTTCCGCGTTTTGGGCTGAACTGCCCGCGAAAGTCGAAATTCTATTGTAGCGCCATGCTGAGCGTTTTTCGCCGAAGACGAATACGAACATCTCGGCGCGACTCGAGAGGTACCTTAGGCTTTTTTGTCCTGTCGTCTAATTTGTCTAATTTGTGGACTGTTTCATTCGACAGACACGGTTGCGCTGAGCCACACGTGATCGGACGCAAACGCGACTGGCGCAGCCTCGCCATCGTGCGGGGGCACGCCAAACGGGCTCTCGGGAGTTCGCTCGAGCTCGAGAGGGCTCACGAGCCGCAGCCCCGGCGACAAGAAGAGATGGTCGATTTCGCACGGCGCCGCAAAGTTGGCCGAGAGGCCGGTGGGCCCCGGCGAGACCACTCGATGGAGCAGGCCGCTCAGTGGTCCAGCACACTCACGCTGAATGGCCGCCACCTCCGCGGGCTGCGCGTTGAGGTCACCTGCGACGAGGACACGCGCCGGAGCGTCGCTGTCCGCCGATGAACAGTCGATCTCGCTGCGGAGCGCGTCCCCGAGCAGCTTCAGGTGCGTGCGCACCGCCTCGGGTTTGATCTTGTACGGGGTCAGGTGCATTGAGCAGAGCCACACACGCTGCCGGGCATCGCCGCCTTTGAGCGTCACGAGCACGGCGCTCGCGCTCTTGCTGGTTCCACCGGTGAGAGCCTCACTTCCCCCAGCCGTGAAGGTGGCGCCCGTCGAGGCGAGGCGCCCGTTTTTGAGCAGCAACACCGCCGTCCCCGGACCTTCTTCGTTCGTCGCGTGGGCAACAGCAAACTGCTCGAGCAGCGCGGGCGCGCGCGGGTTGACCGCGACGCTGAAGAAATGCTTCGAGCACTCTTGGAGCAGCACCGCATCGGGCACACGTGCGAGGAGCGCATCGCTGGCGAGCGTATACCTCGCAGCCGTTTGCGCTTTGCTCTCGAGCTTGGAGTCTGGGTTTAGGTGGCCCTGCACACATCCGGGTGGCTTGTGGTTGAAATTGGTGAACTCGGCTGCGAGAATGTTCCATGAGAGGATCGTGAACTGGGCGACCATGCCGCGAATCGAAAATCGCAGTTTCGTCGATGCCGATTGACAACCTACTAATCGAAACTTGTTGCCGGATGGTCGTGTCGAGGTCTGCGCGGGCGGCGCGCTTGCTGATCTGAGGACGCAGCTCAAACATCGCTCGCGGCAAAGCCACGCCCCGTGGCACTCTTGGTAGAGACAATCGCGATGGCCGAGCAGCTGCAGCCGCTCTTCAACCAGCTCTCTACGCGGCTCAAGGCGGGTGACCACTCCGCGGCCGTGCAGGTGTGCGACCAGATCCTCGCGGCCGCGCCGGGCGACGCCGATGCGCTGCACGCCAAGATGGTGAGCCTCATCGAGCTCAGCCGTGTGGAGGATGCGCTGCTGCTTGCAGACTCATCGCCGCCGCTCACCGACATCGTGCGCTTCGAGCGCGCCTATTGCCTCTACCAGCTGCACCGCGAGCAAGAGTCGCTCGCCCTGCTCATGCCGGCAGGAGTTGCGCCGTCCGAAGTCCGCGAGATGCAGCTGGCGGCACAAATCTTCTACCGGCTGGGTGAGTACGGGCAGGCGGCCGATCTCTTCCGGCAGGCGGAGGCTACCGGCGGCCCGTCCGCCGAGCTCTCCACCAATATCCTCGCCGCCCTCGTCTTGGCCGGCCGCTCGGCGGACGGCGTGGAGTACGCAAAGACGACGGCCGGCGCGGACGAGCCCGGCGACAAGCCGCACGAGCTCGTGTACAATTACGCGTGCGCAGCCATCGAGCAGGGCCAGATGCGCACGGCGAAGCAGCTGCTGCAGAAGGCCATCGAGCTGTGCCGCAGGACGATGGCCGAGGGCGAGGACTGGTCAGAGGAGGAAGTGGAGGTGCGGGCCGCACTCCTGAAGTGGCCTTTTCTCTCCCACTTGCTTGCCGCCCTGCTTGGCGGCCGCCCCTTGGCTCGCTTGGCCTCGCGCCACAAGAAGCAGGCCCGCCGCCACCTTTCTCGGGCGTGCCTGAAGAACACGGCGCCACAGCGCCCAGCGCCTTGCCACCCCTCTGCATCGGCGTCGCGGCAACGCAGCCCGATGCGGCATGCTTGCCTCCGAGCATGCTTGTCGCCGCGCGGTGGCAGCGCACAGCCCGCCTGCCTTGACGCGCCGGCACGCACGCCCACGCACGCGCACGCGCGCACACGCACGCCCATCCGCGCCTGTGCCTTCCTCGCCTCGCCTACTGCCAACGGCCCGCCTTCACCCAACCCAACCCTACCCTAACCATAACCACAACCCTTCCTCGCACCGCCTGGCTCGCCTTTCCCGTGGCCCGGTCGACTGGTATGGCCGCAGGTGGAGCTCGGAGTGCTCACCGCGCAGTCGGCCTACGTGGACCAGTGCCTGGGCGACCTGCCCGCGGCCCAGAAGGCGTACCAGACGCTCTTTGCGTTCAAAGGCGACCTCGATCCGGCCGTCCTTGCCGTGGCCGCCAACAACATGCTGCGCATCCGTGGCCAGCGTGATCTCTTCGACAGCTGGAAGAAGAACAAGGCCAACCTGTCCGACACCCTCGCGAAGAAGCTCACGCCGCCGCAGCGCAAGGCGTTCCTCACGAACACGGCGCTGCTCGCGCTGCACATGAACAAGGCAGACCAGTGCAAGGAGATCCTGCCCACGCTCGAGCGCGAGTTTGCCTCCTCCGTCACGCCGGAGCTCATCCGCGCCGCGCTCCTCCAGCGCGCGAAGCAGCCCAAGCAGTGCTACGAGGCGCTCGAGGCAGCGGTGGCCGCCGCCCCGGCCGAGGGCAAGAAGGCGGACGCGGCGCTGCTCACGCTGGCGCAGCTGCAGCTGCAGGACCACGACCTCGCCAAGGCCATCGGCACGCTCAAGCGCGCCGAGGGGCTCGCCACGTGCCCGGGGATGGTCGGCACCCTCGTCGCCCTGCACGAGCGGCTCGGTCAGACGGCCGAGGCAGCGGGCTGCTTCGAGGGCGTCACGTCGGCGCCGCTGCTGCGCGCGGCGGCGGCCTTCTTCTCGCGCCATTCGATGTGGCCGCAGGCGGCCGCGGCGCAGCAGCGGCTGCTCGATGCGGACTCGCGCGACCTGCAGGCGCTCGCGGGGCTCGTGATCGCCACCTCCCACTTCGACCCCGCCCTCGCGAACGAGCAGTACGCGCGCCTCGAGGTGCTCTGCCCTCCGCTCGAGGAGGGCGAGGCAGAGATGATCGACGCCGAGGCGCTCGAGCTCGCTTCGCTGCCCCGCACCGCGAAGGCGATGGGCCCCGGCGGCGCCGCGGCACTCGACGCCCTCCGGCGGAAGCGCGGCGGCGCGGCCGAGGGCGAGGAAGAGGGGAGCAGGCGCAAGAAACCACGGCGCAAGAAGCGCCCACTGTACCCCAAGGGCTTCGACCCGGAGAACCCGTCGGCCTTCCCCAAGCCCGACCCGGAGCGTTGGCTCCCCAAGCGCGAGCGCTCCACGTATCGGCAGCGCAAGAAGGACAAGCGCGCGGGCATCTCGCGCGGACCGCAGGGCTCGGCCACGGGCGCCGCCACGGTGGACGCGCGCGCGACGACCAATATCCAGTTCATGTCCGAGGAGCAGAAGGAGAAGCTCAAGGTCGAGCAGGAGGCGGTGGCGCGCGCGGAGGCGGCGGCAGCAGGCGCGGCCGCGGCCGCCGCGCGCAAAAAGGGCAAGAAGGGTAAGGGCGCCAAGTGGTGATTGCGGTGCCGAGAGAGGTGGAGACTCGATACGGCTTAAGCTAGGCTTAAGCGTGAAGACTGTCAGCCGGTGCGGCTGACGGTGCGTGCGCCTGAGCCTGTGCTCGCGCGGGTTTTGCTGTGAAGTTCACTGTGAAGTGTATGTGATTGATGCCCACCGAGGAGTGGGAGACAACTGACAATATCTCAGCCAGGCAGCTGTGGTGTGCGCGGGGGAACCGCGACGAAACTGACTTTACTTACTCCGGCCCCCCTGGGTCAGGTACAATTGTACAGTACAATGTAGCAAATTTTGAAGACTGTTCACAGCAGATAAATGGCGGCTTCTGCCGATACGGATACCTCGGCCGAGGAGATTCGCACGCTCATTGAGCAGCTCAACAATGCCATCGAGCAAGTCAACGAGCTGGAGGACGCGCACCAGGCGTGCTGTGCGCGGCACGCGGCGACTCTGCGTGCTCTTACGTGCGGGATGGCTTCACTCGAAGCCGAGTCCAAGGGCACCAAGTGGCAGGCGGCCGCGATCGCAGCGGCCGAGGCGTGCGAGGCGGCCGCGGCCGCGCAGCAGCAGCTTGCGGCGGCTGAGCAGCTGCAAGTCGTGGACGCCACGGCGGCCAAAATGGTTGCGAGTGTGCGAAAGGCGGCGAGCAATGCGGCGAGCCGCGAGGAAAAGGCACGTCGGAACCTTGAGAGACTGCACGGGCATGAAGGCAGGCGCTGGACGGGAGCCCCGAGCTCGCACGTGCCCTGGGAAGAGGAGCTTGCTGTTGTCAGCCGTTGGCTCGTAATGCGCGACGAGGTACGCAAGGCGCGCCAGATGGAGACCTTGGAACTGGGCGAGTCCGAGCTGCTCAAGGAGGCGGCGGCCGCAGCCGTGAACGAGGCGATGGCGGCTCTCGAGGAGAAGAGTAACGAGATCCACAAGCAGCAGACCGCCGAGGCGGCTGTTAGGGCCAGCGAGGGCGGCGGCAAGCGCATCCGGGGCTCGACAGACGAGGGCGGCGAGGGCGGCAAGGAGAGCGCGGCGGAGGGGGAGCGTGGCTCGCTCGTAAAGAAAGCTGGCAGCTCGTCGCGCTCTTCCGTCGCATTGCTGCTGGGCCGTGCGAGAGAGTACACTTCCCCAATCTCGGAGCCAGGCGTGCCGTGCGGGGAGAGGCCTTACGCCGCATCCTCCGCGCTCTTCGAGGACTACGCCATCGACCCTTGGCATGGGCTCGTGTGGGTGGACACGCAATCGATCCACAGGTCGCAGGCCGAGGACGCGCAGGTGGAGGCACAGTACCTATGACGGATACATGGCCTAGCACACGACGCCCCCAAGGGTCTCAACGTGGGGACCCGAACGTGGTGCCGGCCGCGCGCCTTCGGCGAGCTCGACACTCAGGCGCGCGCGCAGGCGCTCGCAGCGGTGGTGAGCCATATTACGTGAATGGCCATCTTCATGGTTCATTCCGCAGCATTTCCAGCAACTTTACAGTCCCGGCACGCATTGCTATTGCTAACGCTTTGCACCGTGCTTTAATCGCGATTGCCCGCGTTCCGCCGGGCGGTCGCTCCCGCGCGCGCCCGGGCGAGCCGCCCGGCCCGGGTCGAAGCCGCCGTGTGCGTAAACACAATAAACATAGGTCAGTAGCGTACCGAAACAATCCTACCGCGTCCGCTGTCGCGCCTGTCCCGCCTGCAGCTCGCAAGTCGCCGACAGCCATCACCGGATCACGCGCCTCGTTCCCAACGAGGTTCGTAGAAACGACCACCACCCCAAAACGATACCAAACGCGAAACGCCGCGCGACCCCCGCCGGATCCGAAAATGCCGAATGCGACGCTCGTTGGATAAGCGTTCCAAACTCTAAAATCTGACGTCGGCGATGACCTTCGAAAACTGGATCGCGGTGCGGATGGCCTTCTCGCCCTTCTCGTCAAACGCGTTGCCCTCAAACCGTAAGCGCACCGTGCCCGACTTGCGCAGCTTGCACTTCTCGGAGGCGTAGGCCAGCGCCGTTGCGAGCACCTTTGCCTCGGCGGGGCCCCACTCCAGGCCTTGGAGCGAATTGAAGGTGCCCGAAGGGTCGAACTTGCGGAAGTTTTCGAAAAACGAGACGAAGCCGGCCTCGTACATCTCGAGCACCGCGAGCATATCTGTGGGCTCAAGGAAGCTCATCAGGCCGCAGTCGACCTTCTTGCGCATCGTGTGCGCAAACAGGGTGGGCGGCAACGGAGGCTCGCGGCTGCGCAGCATGAGTTGCGCACGCATCGTGCCAAACGTCCTGATCGCGACCATTGCTTGCAAATCGGCCGTCATCGCGGGCGCGCCCGTGGTGGTAGTGCTGCCACTCTCTGAAGGCGCCGCGCTGCCCGAAAGCGATTCCGGCTGGAACAGCGACAGGTCCCACAGGCAGTGACTCACCGTCGAGAGACACGCCATACGCCGTTCAAGATCGCACCAGCCACGAGCCCCATACGGCCGCGCTACGTTGCTGTATGGCTCGCCGCTGGGGGCGACCTCGGGGAGCGGCTGCGTCATGAGCAGCACGTGCGTGTACGGGTGCGTGTACCACGTGGTGAGCGTGCGCAGCCCTTCGACGAATCGCGCGTGCTCCGCCGGCGATCGGATCGGCTGCGGGAGTGACGCATAGTCCCAAAGTACGCCCACCGTGTAGTGCTCGCCGCCGCATACGCTGAGCATCACGCGGAGCAGCGGCACCAGCAACGCCAGCATCTCGCCCTCCCTGTCGGGGTGATCGCCGTCGAGCCACGGGCAGCTGAGCACGAGCACAGGCAAGGACGCCTTCTGGGTCCATCCCCACAGCCGCCACACGCTCGACTGGCCGATCTTTGCTGCGTCGGGCAAAGTGCTCCAGCACGGGAGCGTGCCGCCCTGCTCGTTGAGCGACACCAAGAAGCGCGCATCCACCAGGTCGACCGACTCGAGCAGCGTCTCGACGGCCTCGCCGCCGTGGTTGCGCCAGTGCGGAGTCTGTGGCTGGCTGTGCCGAGCTTTATTGGCTTCCTTGACACGGCGCACCTGGTCCTGGATCGCGGCGCGACGCCCTGCCTTCTGCGGCGCCGTGCACGTGTAGCCGCTCTGCAGCTTCTCGAGCGCCGTCGGCTCCGTGTGCAGCGTGTCCGGCCGCACCTCGCGAATGATCCGAACAATTTCCTGCAGTCGCTGCTCCCGGCTCATGTCGGGGTCGCGGTGGAGCGCCTGGATCTGCCTCGTCAGATACGGCCGATCCTTGATCGCCTCCTGGATCTCTGCGACGCTCGGGGCCTTGATCAACGTCGAGCGCGTCGTCTGCCGTGCGAGCCGCCCGCTGGCGATGGCCGACGCGACCGAGGCCGTGTCGCCCGCGCGGCTGCTGTCGGGCCGCCTCGCCGAGTCGGGCCCGTTCGGGCCCCCGACGACACGGCTGCTCACTTGCCCGTAGCGGATCTCGCGGTAGGACGACATCTTCTTCATACGCTGCTTCTTCTGGAGATGCTCCATCTCAGCGGTGGCCCGCGCCGACTCTTGGCGCCGCGCCGACGCGCCCCGCGCGGAGACATAGGCTTGTGTGGGAACGGTGCCATGGGGACGGGTTGTTGTCGCGACTCGAGGCACCCGGTGGTCGCGTCCCATATTTTCGCGCACTGCGTCCATCAGCTTCTCCTCGCGATTCGTGCCGTGGCCCATGTTGTCATCTTCGGTGCAGCTCCCGCCCTCATCCTCGAGCGCCATCATCTTTGCCAACGCGTTTTGCTGCATAGCGGCCGGCGTGAAAGTCATCTTCCTTGGCTTGGCCAAGTAGTCGGTCGGTGCGCTCCGTGGCCTGCTCAGCAAATCGGTCGGCGGCGGCATCTCGCGCGGGTCGTCCAGTTGGCCCCATCCCATCGAGGTATCCCAAGCTTGTGGACGCGACGTCCGTCTTGTCGATCGCAGGGGCGCTTGGCAAAGATTGGAAAGTGGAGACCGGGCAAAAAACAGAACAAAACCCTCTGATGACGGAAGCAATTTATATTTGCCCCCCTCCTCAGGTGGTTGCGTCCTACATGTAAGGGAGGCCCCGCGGTAAAGTCAAGATGCCCTTTTAAGATCAAAGATGCCCTCCCAACTAAGATCAAAGAGGCCTGACGCCTGTGGCCTGAGCGTTATAGCCACAAGCGAGGGGTCTTGGTCGTAGCGCTGAGAATCGTCACTGCTCCAGTGCCCAAAGGGCAGAGCAAGTCCGCGTCATTCATCGTCCTGCGCCTCAGAGCTCCCCTCAGAGCTGCCCCACGCGATGCTCAGCCCGCGCGTCGCTGAGCAGCTTACTCACTGCGGCCTGCCACGCCGCCATGGTCGTGCAGCGGACGAGGGCTTCCCAACGGGCGAGTAGGACGCCGCGCACATGCAGCTTGAGCGCCGCGCCGCCGAGCGGATGGCTCACGTCGTATCGCATAGCCTCGATGGACGGCAGGTAGACGAGGCACTGCCAGCCGCCGTCGGCTGTCGGGCCCGAGAGAGAGAGCTGCCCGTCCACATCCTGCTGCTCCGACGGTGCCGCCGGCTGCCGCGGCTGCCGCGGCTGCCGCGACGAAGCCCGGCAGGATGGAGGGACGCCACCCAGCCCGACGCTGCTCGAGGGCGGAGGCACCACCAGCGCCGGCACGTGGCTCCTCGGCCGGCTCAGCGCCATGCTCGGTATGCTCAGCGCCTCCCTCCCGCCTGTAGAGGGCGCCGTGGCGGTGGGCCTCAGCGGCTCCCTTCCAGCCCAGCCTGTCCCCTCCTTCCCAGCCCCCCCACCAGGCGGCTCCCTCCCAGGCCAGCCCGCAGCGCCCGCCACGTCTGCGGGCAGTTGTGGCCGGCTACCACCGCCATGCTCGAGCTTGCATGCCCAGGCTGGGATAGGCGGAGGAGAGCGGTAGCTGAGGTCGGCGCTGCTAGCGCCTGAGTCGGCAGGGCTCGCTTGCTCAGGCGCACGCCAGCTGCTCCCATCGTGCTGATGATACCCACCATCAGGCGCATGCCAGCTGCTCCCATCGTGCTGATGATACCCGCCGCAGCCGCCGCCATTGACACGGGAACTGTCGTCGTCGCTGCCGACACGTGCTAGCGCGGACTGGTGCAGCCCTGGCGTTGGCCCAAGACACTCCTCAGAGATCACCCGCAAGTGCCCTGTGCCTGGTGTATGCCCTGTGCCTGAGGTGTGCTCTGTGCCTGGGGGGTGCTCTGTGCCGCCACAGCTGCCACCGCGCGCCTCGTTGCGCGCCAGCTGCTCGTGGCTAGCACCGCGCTCGCTGCCCTTGACCATAGGGCCAAGGCGGCCACCGCGAGGGGCGCAGCAGCACGCGCACGCAGCCTGCACGAGGAGAAGCCCGAGCACACCGAGCAACGCGCCTGCGCCAATTAGGAGCAGCACGGTGCTCTGCGGCCCCCCCACCCCATCCATGGCGCTCGAGAGCAAGAGCGGTGCACCGACGGCGAGCAGCGCGGAGCAGAGCTCTAGCGAAGCATTCCGAGGCAGCTCACGCCGCGAGCGCGGGAGCGCGAGCGCAGCTTGCAGCTCCGATTGCCAACCCGTTGCCCACGATGCGTCAGCTTCGATGCGCGTTGGGCTTGTGAGGTTGGCGAGGTCGGACCATAAGTTGGCCATTGGAAGTGGCGGCCGCTGCTCTGGCGTTAGCGGCGGTGGCAAGGGCGGCTGCGGTACAGGCGGCTGCGGTACTGGCCGGTGGGCTGGAGGTGGTGATGGAGCACAAGTCACTCTTCGATGCGACCATGGGCCAGCAGTGCGTTGGGTGCAGCCTATGTACGAGCCTCCCACGCATGCGAGACTCGAGCAATAGTCGTCGTTATCCGCCACGAGGTAGACTGCGCCATCGGGGCACTTACACTCTCCACCCCACGAGCCGGTGCCCGGAGCATTTTCCTCGACCATATTGGCCAGCGGCGCGCCGGCCACGCACGTGCAGTCTGAGTCTGTCATTGTCTTTGGAGATATGGCAGCGAGTGCAAATATCGACAGAGCGATGAGGGCGGCCGCCAGCGGGGCTCGGCCGAGAGGAGGGCCGGTAGCCAACATGTGTGCAGAGAGGCGCCTCAGCGGTTACATGTACGAGCCCACACTCGGCAAATTACTGCACGCTCGAAATTCGCGACCGCAACCACCTTGCCTCATTTACAAGGGGAGTTCCGTTTCGTCGAGTTTCGTCGGCTACGTGCAACCATGGCGACGAGCACGACGGCGGCTGCGGTCGATGCGACGGGCCACGGTGACAACAAGATTGTGCCGTCCAGCGTGGCGGAGACTGTGGTCGATGCAATGGGCCACGTGGATGGCGACAACAAGATGGCGCGCCTCGGGGCCGATGGCTGGGCGCAGTACCCATCGGTACTGGATCGGTACTACACAACGCACACGCTCAGCAACAACCAGCGCGTGAGCGTGCACTCCAACGGTCTGTGCGTGATTGGCGTGGCGCCATCACACCCCATGCTACAGTCGCCGCTCAGCGTCAAAGCCGTTTCTTTCCGCAGCCACGATGGCAAGAAGCTTGGCGAAATCAAGGTGTCAGGCAAGCATAAGACTGGTGCACACTGGTTGAATCCGCGTGACTTGATCTGCACTTTGACTGCATCGGATGGCAGCGAGGCCATCCTGTACGCGTGCATTCGCGGTTCTGTCATCGAGGCAAATACGCGCTTGGTCGACCATCCGGAGTTGCTCGGCACGCCCGAGGGATACGTCGCCGTCATTCAGCCCAAGGCCGGCGAGAAGAAGTCGATCAGCGAAGCCTGCCTCGAGTTCGATGCCGCCACGCCGCTCAGCCAGCCTAGCAATAGGTTTAGCAACCATTTGGAAAAGATGAAGCGTAAGCTCGAGGGCAAGGTCGAACACATTGAGGAAGAAGACGTCGGCCGCGACGGGGGTGGCGGTGGCGGAGCGGGCAGTAGCGGCGGCGGCGCGAGCAACAAGAAGACCCGCGTCATGGCCAAGCCGTGCTGGGACTTTGAGCGCTCGGGTAAGTGCAAATTCGGCGCCAACTGTCGATTCCTGCACGTGGAGAAGGCGGCCGCTACCGCCCTCGACTCCGGAGCGGCGCCCGCTGCCACAGGAGCCGCACCGTCCGAGTCCAGCGCAAATGAGGGCGATGCAGTCGGCTCCGTGGATGGGTTGGACGGGAGGAGTGCCATCAAGGCAACAAATCAGGCGCAACAACCTGAGGACGGTGCGTGCTCCGTCGATCTTTGACAGTTTTGCTTAGTTTTGCACCCCGCAGTCGAGTATGCACGGTATCGAGGAACGGATCGGTCGATCGGAGCGGGCCCCCGCGCGCACGCGCGCGCCGTGGCGCGGCTCGCGGGGGCATCATAGATGCGTCGGGGTGCGGCGTGTGGGTTTTTTGCTTACTAATCGAGATATAAAGTCAAAGACGCTCGTCACACGTGCGTTGTGCTGTTTGTACGCAGAGGAAGCCTCGGAGGGCGGAGGGCGGAGCGCGCGGCGAAGTTCGAAGCGCGCGGCCGCTGGGCCCCGGGGGCGGGTCGGGCGGTCACAGGGCGGCGCCGGGGGCCAGATCGCCTCGGGGCCGCTGCCCGGGGCTTGGAGGAGACAGCACACACGACGGACGTTCTCTCCGAGTCTTCATCGCTTCATCTTCCTCAGCATTGAGCCCCCACTCCCCGACTTGCTTGCAGACCGGCCGATCCCGAGCGTCGATTTGAGCCCCTTGCCATCGCCGCTGCTTGCTGTCGCTTCGGCTTCGAGCATGCTCAAGCCACCGCCATCGGTCGAGGCTCTTGCCGCCATCGTCCGCTCGATACGCGCCGCGATTTTCTTGGTAAGCTCCTATGAGGTGCCAAACGGTGGACGGTGAGCAATCGCGTGGCCGTGGGACTAAAGCGCGGTCACGAGCACGGAGAGAGGGCGTTGCTGGGTGCGGGTGATGTCTGCGTGTTCACCTGGCTTGCGCGCTCCTGTTCCGCTTTCTTGCCAATCGTCGGCTTGATCACGAAATCTGGTGTGCAAACGCGCGCGCGTCAGCGGCGAGCACCTCTCAAGAGTGCGTGCGGCGCGCTCTCGGTGAAGCGGGCGTACTGCCATGTTTGAGCTTTTGCTGGTCACCACGCACTGGCTTCAGCTTCTTCTCAGGATTTTTTTTGAGCTTCTTGTCCCCCTGCCGCACACGATCAGAGGGGGCCGGCGCGAAGTAAGCGTCGGCAAGGCGACAATCAACGTGCTGGCACAGAGGACAGCAGAGGTGGATGGATGGTGCTGGACCTGAGGCATCGTGCCGGCGTTTTCACGTTCACAGCTAAATGATAATTCGTACACATGAGATGATCAGAGCTCATCATTAGACAGAGATCGACACTTGAGAAATAATTTTCTAGAAAGCACGTTCGGGGGATGCCTTGCCTCTGTCTCTCGCTGCCGACGTCGCGTCACGCGGCGGCCGCCGAGGACGCCGTGTTGGGCGTCTCGAGGAGCAGAGAGTCGACGAGCGTGTTGCCGAGGATGCCCTTGGGATCGAGCTCACGCTTGGCTTGGTTGAGCTCCGCAAGGGGGAAGCGTGCGGCGAGCCGCCGGCGCAGGTGCGTGAGCTCGTCGGCGCTCTCGGGCATCTCGATCTTGGCCCAGTGTTGGTGCGCGCCGTACACAGGCCACAGCTTGTCGCGGCAGAGGGCATTGTACTGCGCAAAGCGGCGCGTGATCGCCTCGCGCTGCTCGGCGTCCTGTGTGGGCAAGTACATGATGATGCCTACCCACGAGAAGATGTCGTCGGCTTGCTCGGAATGCGCGGGGCTCATGCGCGCGCTTGAGCTGCGCGTCCAACGCTGCTCGATGGGCGCGGGGGTGGGCAGGTCCGAGGGCTCGATGAGCGCGAGCAGGTCTCTCATGTAACGCAGGTCGTTGCCATCGGGCCGCGCGAGCGTGCCGCATGGAAAGCAGATCTCCGAGACCCATTGCTGCCCCCCGCACTCGAAGCCGAGCAGCTTGTCCGACCAATCGACGCGGTACCCCTCGGACTGCTTCCAGAAGGCTGCTTCCGCCCGGTTGACGCGGATGACGTGCTCACGCTCGAGCGGCGCGAGCGCGAGCAGCTCGTCGCGCAGCTGCGCGAAGCTCATCTCGGCGGCGCGCGCGGCGGCAACGGGCTTCCCGAGCGCCGCACTGCTCGCCAGCAGTAGTTCGCGCAGGGGGCGCGTCGCGTCAGACTCGCTCGTCGTCGGCGGCGGCGGGAGCGCCATGCCCTCGACGATCGGGTCGCAGGTTACGACCACCACCGTGTCCGTGTGCGGAAGCCACATGTACCGCATGTGCTGGTGGCGCAGGTTGTCGAGGTGGCGCTCCACGACCTCCTGCCGCGTGAGCACGAAGGTATGCTGGAGCAGCTTGTGCGCCGGCACGCACTGCAGCGTCACCTCGGTGACGACGCCGAGCCAGCCGAGACCCACCTTGGCCAGGTGGAAGAGCGCCGGGTTGTGCGTGGGCGAGAGCTCGAGCCGGCCGAGCGCTGGCGTCTGCAGCACCATGCGGATCACCTGTTCGTCTACTGGCGGCACGCCAGCACCAGTGCCGTGCGCGCCCACCTGCAGGAAGCCGCCGATCTGCTGTTCGGCGATGGAGGCGTAGTTCTGCAGCGTGAGCCCATGCGGCCGCAGCGCCTCGACGACCTCGCGCACGCGCACGCCAGCCTGCACTGTCGCTGTTCGATTCGCGACGTCCACAGACAGCACTGCGTCCAGCTGCGCCATGTCGAGCATGGCCTCATCACTCAGGCCGATGCCATTGGGCGAGATCTTGCTGCCGACCACACGCAGCCTCGCGCCCGCCGCATGTGCGAGCGCGACAATGCGCTCGACCGCGGATGGCGTGTCGGGCTGGAAGTAGAGGGAAGGGCTTGCGGTGTGCGTGCCCGACCAGTTCTCGATGCGCACATCGGCCTCACTCTCCGCCTTGAGAGCCATCGCGGCCACGTCCGCGCTGGGCGGCGCGGACTGGGCCTGCAACGCGGTTGCAGCGGTCACGGCGGCGGCCGTCGCCGCCGCCGCCGCAGCCGCGACGTGGCGGAGCCGACCAAGGCGCGCGACAGCGGCTGCGCGCGACGGCCGCAGGCTGCGAACGCGGAGAAGCATTTTCGGGAACTTTGACGGGACGGAGTTCCCTAGATCCCACTGAAATCCAGAGATTTTCCGGCGATGTCAGATCGCAGGATCTTGAACTCAAACTTGATGTGAAACCTTCTTGCCGGCGTTCGCCCATGGCGGACGTTCATGAGCTTCAAGTGTGGGCGCTGGTCAGGGAACCGCACGCATCGTGGGGCGTGCCGAAGAGCCGCCCCTGGACGGCTCCCTCATCAGATCAATATACCGAAGCGCGCGGCGTCTTCAACGGCCGCGGCGGCCACCCTGAGAGTGGCTTCCACCGAGGCTCACGGCTCATGACAAGGCGGCCGTCGGGGTCGGCCTTGCTGCAACCGCCGCCGCAAGCCGAGACCCATCCGTTCCCGGCCCCATCCCCGTGGAGCTCTGCGTCGTTCCCAGATTCGAGCAACTCGACGCGATACGCCTCATTCACCGCACCGACGCCTCGGCGCCGCCGCCAGCGTGCGGAGGGCGCCGAGGCCATGCGTGCAGCCGACACCGAGAGCCTACGTTCGTCGGGCGCGACCTTCTCGCCGTATCGGCTGGGCGCATCACTGCCACTGCCGCAGACAACGGTGGGCTCCTCGCGCCATACCGTCAAGCCCGCACTCACGCCGCGCTCTGAGCGCGTCGACGAACTGAGCGTGAGCTTCGGCCCGTCACTGCCGCAGTCGCCGCTCATCGGTGGACCGCCGCCACCGGGGGGCTCGCGCGGAGCGTACCCGTCGTGCCTGCCTAGCGGCGGCGCATCGTCATCGTCGGCCGTGTCGGCTGCCCATGCGCGCGGCTTTGAGCCGGGCTGCGGCCCCGCTTTTGGTCAAGGCAGTCTCGCGGCGAGGACGGCGGCGGCGGCGCGCCCGCACTCACGCGGCGACTCACGCGGCGACTCACGCGGCGACTCGCGCGGAGGGATGCCGGTACCCCTGCCCAACAGCCCCTATCTCGCGTCCCCCTATCTCGCGTCCCCCTATCTCGCGTCCCCCTTGGCCACACCGGCGCGGCCTCAGTCACGTTCTAAGCGGCCGGAGAGCAGCGGCAGCATGCGTGGGGTCCCGCGACGGGACGCCGAGGGCGGCAGTGCGGCCGCTTCCACCGGTGCTGGCCAGAGCTCATCTGTCCGGGTATCCGTTTGGGGTGAGGACCCAGTCGAATGGGCCTCATAACATACCATAGCCTCTCGAGCGCGTTGGCCGGCGGCGGCCGCCCCGCACGGCGTTGAGGAGACTAATTATTTGTGGAGAACGCACGCTCATGCTCAAGTGCTCGCAGTGGGCGCCGCCAAGCTGCATGAGCACGAACGGCTTCGACCCCGTTAGCATACCGGTAGCGCAGTGTGGCCGTGATGTCATACATGCCGACATGATGCATGTCTTCATGTGTATGCTCGAGGCCGTGTGATACAAATTGTCGTTATCCTGGTTTCCCTGTGGAAAGGAGGTTTCGGCACGAACCCTCCTTCAGGGGGCCCGGCTGAGAGCATCATTAAATCGACTTTTTCAAATCTTTTGTCCAGCCTCCTTCGCCTCCTTCGACTCCGAGCGCGCGCGCGCGCCTCCGCCCCGCAGCGGCCGGCTTCAGGCGCATCGGAGGACAGATCCGCTCACAACAATCTCTCCATTTGCCATCGATCTGCGCGCCCCTTTCGCCGCGTGCCTTGAAGCGCGCGCGCCACGGAGGAGATGCGCGTTGACTCCCTAGTCTTGCCAGCTCATGCCCGCGCTGCGACCGACCGACGCATGCGGCGCACGCGGGCGACAGACTTGTTCACAACATTCTCTCCATTTACCATCGACCGGCGCGCTCCTTTCGCCTCGCGCCTTGACGCGCTCGCGCTGCGGAGGAGATGAGCTCGGACTCCATGCCGGGCCCGTCGGTGCACGCACAGCAGCGCCTAGGGACGGATGCCTCGCGCGCGCGCGCGCATGCAGCAGCACGGATCGATGGCGCTGAGTGCACGCGTGCTCTGCAGGTGCGGCGGCGATGGCGCCGACGCAGCGCGCAGCGCGGCGCAACCGGCGCCGAATGTGGTGCCTCGGCCTGCGGCTTGACGCCCAAGGAGGAGGCGGCGGCAGCGGCGGCGGCGGCGGCGGCGGCGACGGAAGCTACTTGTGCTCGACACCGTCGTCATGCGACGGTGTCGAGTGCGTCTTTGCGTTCCCCGTCGTGGGGGCGCGCCTTCGGGCGCGTCGGTGCACAGGTCCGATGCCGCCGGCGTCTCTACCGCCGCCACGACGGGCACGGTAGCAAGGAAGCGCCGGCGCATTCCAAGGCGAGGGTCGTTGACGAGCTCCTCGACGGGGGGCGCCGACTCGCCCGGCTGCGTGAGAGGCGTCCGTAGTAGACGTCCGCGGTTTCGGAGGCGTCCCCGTTTGCCGCTGACGCCCGCGGCGGTGCGTGAGTTCCGCGGGCGTCTTCCAATTGGCGTCTTCGAGCGCGATGCGCCACTTTGGTTGTGCCTGCGCCGCAGGCTTGGATGCCGGCCCGGCTGCGTGTGCGCCGCAGGGTTCCGCGCCCGCCCTCTGCTCGTCGGCGTCTCT
Organism: Chrysochromulina tobinii; assembly: GCA_001275005.1. Classification (NCBI taxonomy): domain Eukaryota; phylum Haptophyta; order Prymnesiales; family Chrysochromulinaceae; genus Chrysochromulina; species Chrysochromulina tobinii. The sequence continues at coordinate 2,392 of JWZX01002704.1, read as the reverse complement.
CGCTCATAGCGTTTTAGCGAGAGCGAGAGGGGAGTCAAGAGGGGAGTACGTCGGTTCCGTGTGTCGTGTTAGAGACCGCGTGACACTCGTGCGCGTTACTAGTGAACTAGATTTTTTGAAATAAACTCTAAACAGCGTTGTGAATGCGCCGCGGGGATGGACATGGGAACAGGGAACACCAGCCCTTGGCCCCTGGCCCCCTAATAACTTTTCGTGTGGAGCACATTCGATAAACTTCCGTTTGGTTGTCTGTTGTTTACTAGTATGTAGCTACTTGACTTGAATATATCTTGGTTCTGTAGGGCCTGCAGCGAGAAAGGAAAACGGGAGAAAGGAACACAGCCAAGATTACCGGTACGAAATCCAAGACAAGACCAGCGTACCGGTAAAAAGACACCGGGGGGAGCCGGGCGCTGGTAAAAAGACACCGGCGATGGTACCCGGTACCCGTTCCACTACTCGTAGCACACTGAGCGCCGTTCTTCCCGATATTCACGCACCAGTTCACGCCGCCAGCGCGCGCATGCTACGTGTCTCGTTTGGGGTCATGTAAGGTGTGTGTATTCTGAGCGGGCAGTAACAGTGCCGTAGCACCGGCTGTCGCGTCCTGTCGTGTTAACGTTCACGCACCCGACAAAAACCTCGCCATGCGGCCGGCGAACATGCTACTGTCGAGGCGAGTGGCAGCCACCCTCAAACCCTCGCTCATCGCGGGTTTGCGTAGGCGCGTGGAATTGCTATCAACACAGCCGCAGCCCGTGCCAAACGACGAGTTCGGCTATCCGGCCATTCGGTTTGAGTTTGGCAAGCCGTCCGCATTACCAGATGCCTTCGCGCTCATGGCGCCGATCATGCAGCCGATCCGGGACGAGCTGCCCGCCCTAGTGACGAGCGAACATAAGGTGCTCACCGATGTGGCAGAGCACTTTTTCAAGAAGACGGGAAAGTCGTTCCGGCCGACGATTGTGATGCTCGCGGCCGCCGCAGCCAACGGGGGCGCCAAGGCCAACGCATCCCAGCAGCGGCTTGCGCAGATCGTGGAGATGATTCACGTATCGTCGCTGATGCACGACGACGTAATCGATCGCTCAGACACGCGGCGCGGTGCGCCCGCCGTTCACAAGGTCTGGGGCGTCAAGACGGCCGTGATGGGTGGCGACTTTCTTCTTGCGCGCGCGACGGTGCTGCTAGCGCGGCTGGGCAACAACGAGGTGGTGAAGCTGATGGCGCAGACAATTGACGAGATGGTGGCGGGTGAGCTGATGCAGGCGACCGAGACTTCCGATTCCCTGCTCGACTTTGACCACTATCTGCACAAGACCTACCGCAAGACTGCCGCACTCATCTGTCTCAGCTGCGAGTCCGCGGCCGTGCTTGGTGGACACACGGCCGAGGTGCAGCAGGCGCTGCACGCGTACGGCCGGCACCTCGGGCTGGCCTTTCAGGTGGTGGATGACCTGCTGGACCTCACGGCCAGCTCGGACGTCCTTGGGAAACCGGCGGGAGCTGACATGGCGGCGGGCCATGCGACGGCGCCGGCGCTCTACGCTCTCGAAGAGCATCCCGAAATGGAAGAGCTCATCCGTCGCAAGTTCAAGGGCGAAGGCGACGTTGCCAAAGCGCTCCAGCTCACGACTGGCAGCGCCGCCCTGCGGCGCACCGCCGATCTCGCTACGAGCCACGCCCAGAAGGCCGCCGATGCGATCGGCGTCCTTCCTCCTTCGGCCGCGCGCGACGGCTTGTTGCGGCTGTGTGCGGACGTGATCAATCGCAACGAGTAGCGCCGCGAGCCCGCGTTTGCGGTCTTTGCGAGTCTCGGCCAGTCGGTCGGTTCGCGGTTGACGGGTCGCCCTGTGGAATGTTGAGCTACCCAACGACTGCCCAGAGTGCGCACAGAGTGGAGTGGCAAAAAGGAAATAGTTACATCGATAGTTACATATACATGTGTCTGTCGTGTGCGCCGCGGCGACAGGACATGGGTCATGGCCCGCGATCAACACTCTCGGGTATACAGTTGTATCTTGCTAACCCCCCGCGGTGACCGGTGTCTAGTTGCGGGTAAGAGTCTTTTGGTAAGTCTTTTCACCGGCGACCGGGACACTCTCTACCGGGGGGAGCCGGGACACACACGGGACATACACAGTCACGGGACTCCGCGCACAAGGGCACTCTACTTTACCGTTTTTACCGGTACCGGTACCGGTACAGTACCGGTACTTTTTACCGGTACCCGGTACCGGTAGCACACCGGCACCTGCACACATGTGCGCGATGAGGGTACTCACAGAGTCGCCGTCAAATCGCAGCGTTTCGAACTGGTACAAGCGGAACTGGAACTCCCATGCATGTGCATCTAGCATAGCCGGTCGTACATATGCTCTGGTCATCCGCG